>PVJA010009520.1:0-60392 GCA_004027025.1 Myocastor coypus
TCCTTCCTTCCTTCCTTCCTTCCTTCCTTCCTTCCTTCCTTCCTTCCTTCCTTCCTTCCTTCCTTCCAATGCTTTTGTCACTTTGCGATCTTCTTTTCTGGACAGCCGTGCATAGGTGTGTGCAGGTGTTTCTCCCTCACAACTTTGTCCATTAATGCGTTTGGTTTATTGACAACCTCAGCTCATTCGCGGTCCCTCTGGAGTTCGTCTTTACATTTAACTTCTGTTTCCAGGACTGAACGCATTTTCTAATTTACATTCCAGAAGGAGGGAGCCTCACAGGCAAAAGCTCCAGTGAGAACTCTTTTATCCTGCTGCTTTTTAGGACTCAAAGGTAGAACAGACTGAAGGACTGTTCCTGTCTCTTATGGAATAGCATTTTCCATAGAGAGAGATGTGGGCATGCTGAATGTTTTTTTTTTTTTTTTTTTTTTTTTAATGACATGTTGGAATTTAGTTTCTTATTTAGAAAAATATATAAGCTGAATATTTCTGAGTATATAACTGAAATAAAACACTATAAGAGGAAAAGTGATCTCAAAAAAGCCACTTCTAAATGCTAATAAAGGTATCCAGTGAAAAAATTATAACACTGGACTTTAAAATAATGTGTCTTTTATTGTATTTAAGGTCAAGTCCACCAGAAAGAAGTACTAACATGATATTGAGAAGATTACTCTTCCCCAGTGATTAGATTGACATAATTTACTTGTTGAGTTCCTCTGTATGTTAATGAATATCTAAAAATAAGAAATAATAAATGGTAATAAAGTGTAATGGTGAGGTCTCTGAGCTCCAGAAGTGAATGGTTAATAGTAGCCTATTATTAGATTCCTGGGAAAAAGCCAGGTGACTAGTTATAAAATAAGAATGCTGATCTATTAATAAGGACAACTTAACACCTTAAAATTAAAATTTAATAGAGTCCCATTCCTTTAAAAATAGAAATACATTAGAATTTATGGTTAATGTATTTTGATCATTTGTTCCAGTTTTTCTTTTATATTTTTATGTGTCCCCTGTCATTTCTCAGAGAGATCTAGATCTCCCTGCAGGTTGGAAAGCAAGAACATTTCTTCCTTGTTGAGTTGTTTTCTTTGCTGTTACAGAACATAATAGAATATTCAATGTAGGAACAGGGTGGACAGAACCAAAATCATGCAAGAGGTCAGAGAAACACTTGAGAATTTCAAGTAAGGGACAACAGTTTTATTTACAGAGGGGAAAGACCTTAACCTAGTCATCCATTTCAAGCACAATCTCTTCATCACAAATAAGTAGATTTCAGTGAGCATGTCCCTGATTTGGGGGGAATATTGCTATTATAAATTTATGTTACTTTGCAGAGTTTGTAAGATGATTGAACATTTATTTTATTAAATATTCTCTCAGGTATTCTCCAGTAAATCAATGTTTTGAATCTATGATTCCTATTAAAAGTCACAACGGTGAAAAGCTTAGCAGTTTCCCTAGCTTATGCAGAAGGGGTCACTTCCTTGGTCAAATAGGAAACAAAACCAAGAAAATATACCCCTGCCTTTTGCAAGTTCATCATGTTCTGACAGAAGTCATTCACTACCAAGTATTTATTGAGTAAACATTGTGTATTCAGGGAATTTCTTTTTTTTTTTTTTTATGTACTGGGAATGTAGTGGAAAAAAACAGACCAGAGATAATTTTTCTCCTGGAGACTATGTGATGTGCTGGATACTGTCTGTCAAAACTGGCATGCCACCAAAGAAAGGAGGGATAAGGTCCTCCAGGTGGGATCCTGAAGAAAAGTTAGTCCTGACCAAATATCTGAAAAAATGCATTATTTTATTATTGAGCAAGGCTTTCCAAAGCTGCTGAGAACTGTTAGTGTATTCCAAGCACAAAGTTTCATCCTTTGCGCTGTCTTATACCTCTGGGGCAAATGCTGATATTCGTTAATATAATGCTGTTTGGTATTTGGAGGGCACTTATTAGATCCTAGTAGAACTTAAGGAACTGGGAAATTCAAAGACTTAGAGATAAATATTTCATCCTCATGCATGTTAACTAATCAGGGCAGAAGAAAATCAGAAATGCTATTTTTGACCCCTGTGAAAATCATTTCTAACATCTGCACTTGTCAAGCCTTTGCATTCCCTCTAGGTCTCTATCTTGATCGGAGCTCCTTCTTTTGACAGATTGATTACCCAGCAGATATTTGTTTAATGGAGTATTTTCACTGTGCTGGTTCAGATCACATTAGGTTGGTAGCTTTGTTTCCATATTTCATGAGACTTAAGGTGGGTTCTGCCTTCAAGGCTGTGTTTCTTTGCTTTTGGTTTTTCAATCAGGCAAATTGATTGTCAACAATGTGTATGAAAGAATAAGCAATTCAATAAAGTCTTTAAGTGGTGAGCTCAACTCCTGCGGGAGAAGAGACAATCAAAATGTTTCAGAACGTGTTCCCCTCCCATTCTGCAGACAATTTTCTTACACTTTAAGTTTTACAGTGCTATGTCCCTTGCCACTGTCTAGTGGATAACCTATACATGCCACACAGCTGTGGGGAAGTCACAACTGAATGTCATTGTTTCATAGACTATGTGGATGCATCATCAAGTAATTTATCCCCTCGGATGTCACTTCCTGAGAATCACATTGTTGGATGTAAAAATTCAAATAAAGAGAACATATTTCTATAAATATAACACAACTTATGCACTGAATATAGCCCAACATTTCCATGAAGCTCCAGAATACAAATGATACAAGGCTCTGTTTGTGTATTTCCCCAGCTTTTAAGATATAAACATCCTGACACTAAGAATCTTACCTTCACCCTAATATTCTTTCCCTATAGTGATATTCAAGTAAAAGTTAAATTTAGAATTTTTTGATCATTTTTAAGGCTATTCATGAAGCTTAACTGTCTATCTTTTGCTGTTCTGATTTATTTTGTTTTGGTGAGAATACATCATGAGGTCTCCCCTCTTAAATTTTTGAATGTACTCTTGAGAATTTCTGGTAATAGGCATAATGTTATACCTCAGTTCTGTATAGCGTATACATTTTGATTCACTAGAATTTAATGCCTCACCAAGTACCTTAGTTTACACAAATTTTGAGTAAAGTATTTTCATTCTTAAATTCTGGATTCAGAATCCTGTGCTAACTTTTTAGTGGTGACTACTAAACCTGTTTCTGCTATTATATTTATGTAAGTATTGTGACTACTAATCCTGATCTGTAAGATCTGCTGTATCAGAAAAAGCCTAGCTGATGAGCAAAGTGGGCACCTGGGTGTGTGGCTGGGTCACAGAGGTATGAACTTGGCCACTCTACATGCCCCTTCCCCTCCTGCTGTCCTTCCTGGCCACCATGAACCGAGTGGCTCTGATCCACTGGGCTCTTCTGCCATGACGTCCAGGTCATGGTGCCAGGCAAAGGAGACTGAATTTCTTGAAATCATGAATCACATTAAACCTCTCTTGCTTTAAATTGTGGGTGTCTGGTGCTGGGTCTTTTTCACAAGAGAGCTAGCACAAATTTTCTTCATATGAAAAGAAATCCTCACATTCTTCTATGCATGTGTATAAGAACTCATTTATATTTATAATTTTTCATCATTAAATTACTCCGCTGTTGGATTTCATAATATTAATAAGAAAAAACTAAAACAATATTCCTTTTATCCTACAGATAAAACAAAAACAATATATACAATGATTAAATTTTATCTGCACCAGTACAGCACATTGTCATGCCTTTTCTTAAATGACTGCGTGCCGTTTTGTATAATCTGACGTACTTCGTACTTTTAGACTCTTCTTCTTGGTGTGTTTCTTCAGCAACTGCCCACACCACTTGACCATAGTAGGCATGATGCTTGTTGAATGCATGATTGTATTAAGATATTATTTTCAACCCAAAGCTTTGCTTGGGCTGAATTATTTATTAAATTTATTTATACTAATCAACAAAAGCTCACAAAGGTTTTTACCTTTTACTCTTTTTCTGCAAAGTTTGGACTAAAATCTACTTGATGAGCTTGATTGTAATTTGTTCATATTCCCTCAAAATAACAATAAATTATATATAAATATTATATTATTGTTATGGTTTATGTCTAGTTGTTCCCCCCAAAGCCTCATAGAGTCATTGGGCGGGGACTTCTAGAGTTTGAGACTTGATCCATGATCCCTGGGATTGTGGGTTTTAGTACTGATGGGATTATGGGTGGAAGTACTTCTGGGATTATGGGTGTAGCCTAGGGCGGGAGCTAAGGTGGAGAGCCTGAATGTAATATAAAGAGAGACAGAGAGACAGACTGGAGCTCGAGCTGGTGCTGCTGCTCTGCTGCCCTGTTTGGTTGGCTGCCTCTGCCACCATTTTGCTGCTGTTCTGCCACTTTGAACTGGATGCTCCCCGCCCTGCTCCACTCAGCCTTGGGCCAACCGCATATGGACTGAAACCTCCACGAACTGTGAGCTAAATAAACCTTTCCTTCCTTCATTTTGAGTGTCGGGTATTTGTCCCAGCAACGAGCAAAAAGTAACTAATACAATTATATTATATTATATTATATTATATATTATATTAATATAATTTTCCCCAAACTGCACTGAGGATTCAGGTTTGGCAACTTCAGAGTCTTGCATGGAATCTACCTGGAGACTCTTTAATGCATACCTATCTTACTGTATTCGTAGCATCCTTACCAGCTATGGGTCGTGGCTTCTTACTGAGACATCGGGGACTGTCTTCAGGATTCCCATCGTCTCCTCTGAAAACCCACGCTGCTGAATGAAAGTTCTCTGTGTAGAAGCCTTTTTCTTCAATATCAATTTGAAAGCCAAAATCCATAAAAGGACCATCATCTGAGGTAACTGAGGAGCAAAACAAACAAAAGGGATAACGTGAGCTATGCCCTGGCAAGAAGGAAGTTCCTAGAGATTGGCGGTCCAAGCGAGCAAAGAGCTGAAATGCAGACGGTGCATACTGATGAAGAGTGATATCTTTGAAAACAGGTAGCTAGGGATGCTTGATGGTTCTCTTGGGAAGAACTTGTATGGTCCCAAAATATCATAATTCAAAACAAGCACTGTTTCAGAGCCTGTGGCATGGGTGACTATGCACTAGAAACAGCACCATAAATCTTTTTGTCAAGGAAAAATATGGGGAGATGTGTTTGTTTCTAAGTCTCATACATCAGGACCTAGCAGTCAAGGTAAAACCAGAGAAGCCTAGGAGTCATTTACCTTTCAGGGTCCCTTGCAAAATACCAAGAGTAAGAAAAAGGGCTACCAAATTAACAGCAATGACAATGACCAAACGAACTCCGTGTTGGAAGAAAGCAGAGCAAGAACCACAGGAAACTCACCACGATCCTATGTGAAGAGAAAAACGCATGTAAAGAAGTATGTAAAGGCTAGCAGTTCTTTCGTACCAATTAAGGGTTTTCTATGCAGGTAGGAGCATCTTAGACAGTGTAGAAGGCCATGCCAGGAAAAGAAATGAGATTATCTATGAATTTTTTGAGGCTAATTTGGGAAGTTAAAAATCCAAATAAAGTCATACCTTAAACCTTTCAGTCTTTGAAGGCGCAGAGTCAAGAAGCACCCCCTCATAGCCAAATCACATTTTCATTAGTTTTCATTTCTCAAAGACTACAAACACATTAGGGTTTGAAGACCACAGGAATAATTCCTAAGAAGGAAAGAACATCTTATTCTCTTCTCACTTAGCTTCTTATCACATGCTGCAGTTACTCTGGTGCCTTCCTCTGAAACGTTCTAAATAAAGTCTTGTCCCCTCACTCTCCCACCACTGGGCAGTGGGCTTGGAGGCTTGAGGTCTAGCTGGTTAGCAATTTGGGGCCCCAGGGAGGATATGGTCTCTGCTTGCACTGATTTTAATCTGGAGAAACATTTTTCATTGTTTTCATCTTGTCCCTACATTTACACCATTGGTTTTTCTGTAGCAGATGGAAAATTATAAATATTATATATTGTCCTGCCATTTACGTGTTGATAAATTTATGAGATTTCTATCTCATAGATTTATGTGACTTGGGTAGGAAGCATCTGGGGTGGCATGTTGACAAAAGATGCAACCACGTAGTGTTTTGTAGACAGTCAAGAGCAACCCCTAGATGACTTTCACTGAAATCCAAATATCCTCAGTGACTGTCTCATTTTAAAAAGTTAATAATTATTTTATGCTTTTCATGTCATTCTACCGGTTATCAGCGTTTTAAGTGATTTCAGTACATCCATTCATACATTCACTCATTCATGGAATTGGAATAAATGTTCTCTCATGAAGAAGGTGTGAATTTGTGTACGATGGGAGTGCAAGAGAAATGAGACAGGAACTCATGAGAGAGAGAATTCAGAAGAATACAATGATTCTGCCTTGGAGAGTACTATGGTTTGTGTGTAAGTATTCCCCAAAGCCTCACATAGTCATGGAGGTTTCGGGAGTTTGTGAATGATTATTGTGGGGGTGGATGGTGCATCTGCGTAGGGTGGTCATTTGCATTACAATGTAAGGAGGGGACAGAGACTAGCCAGCTGCCTGAGCTGCCACCACTGCCTTTGCTCACTGCTCTTTGCTATCGTGGCCAAGAAGGTTGTTTTCTGCCATGTGCCATTCTGCCTTGGAGCCAGCTGAGTATAGACTGAAACCTCCATTAACTGTGAGCTAAATAAACATTTCCTTCCTTCATCTTGGATGTTGGGTATTTGTCCCAGCAAGGACAGATGACTAAGTGAGACAGGGAATATAGATTAAAGGAGAATATGCTGGTCTTGACCTTGTGGAGCATGTAACCTCGGCGTGGGAGGGTGAAGACTGAAAGGACAAATAAACACAAGAGGTACAAATAGCCTCCAGTGGGGAATCAGGTATAAGGTTAAGAATAGATTAAGAATCCTTATTCTAAAGGTATGAAATCTGAAGTGTAAATTACACAGGTTTTGATTACAAACATAACACTATAAATGGAAGTTTCCACACCTTAAGTCACAAAAGAATTCACAGTCAAGGCACAGATATAATAAAAATATTCCATAAAATTACTTTCTGGCTATCTGTATATGAAACATAAACAAATTTTGTGCTTTGGCTTGGATCACACTTCCAAGCTATCACATTGTATGCATGCAAATATTCTAAAGTCCAAGAAACATCCAAAATCGGAAATATTTCTGGCCCCAGACATTCTAGCTAAGGAAAATTAAGCCTGTGTTTGCCAGATAGGTTATGCTGGTTGAATAAATAAATTATTGTGTACAAAAAATATATGGGGATGGCATGTTGGAGTATTACGTCATGATAAAATGTAAATGATGGAGAATGTTGTGGGATACACTGTGTGATGACTTGTGTCTGGATGTCCCCTGAAGCCTTATGTGGTCAGGAGAGGGGACTTTTCAGAGGTAGCTAAATCTAGAGCTTGGGACTGATGCATAGCCCATTAATAGGACTAAGAATATGAGTGCTACACCTGCCCCAGGGTGGGTATCCTGAATACAGCATAAGGGACAGAAAGAGGTTGATCTCTCTCCTTTCCCGGGGCTTTGCCTATCTTCACTTCCATGAGCTGTTGTCCTTCTGCCTCTGTCACCCTGCCTTGGAGCCAGCAGAGTATGCACTGAAGTCTCCACAGGCTCCACAGTCTAAAGAAACCTTTCCTCCTTCAACCTCGTGCGTCAGGTATTTTGTCTCAGCAATGAGAGAAAAGTAACAAAGACATGGGCATAAAAATTATAAAAACTTTATAATAATATAAATTCGACATTAGAAGGCTTCTTTTCACATACAGTATTTATTGCAAAAGCCTTTAAGAACCTTTTGTTTTCATTTGCTGGTGAACTTTGAGTGTGACCCTTAATTTTAAAATATAGGAAAGGGAAACCAGAAATTACAATAATTTATTGACCTATCTTTCCAAGCAGTAAGCCTAAACCAAAGCTTTTTTTTGTACAACTTTAATACTTGCTGAAGTTACAGAAACTGTGAAGAATTTTGCAGCATTTAGGCATTTTTCTCTTTGATTTATTTTATATGTGCTTGGCCTTAAAAATTCAGTAACATTTTAATATTTATGAATGTAACTTCCACAGATTTCTAGGTCCACTGATTTATCACTATTATGTGTGTTTTCAGTGTTGGCTGTGCATGTTGCGTACGCAATCATCTGCCTATCACGTAAAGGTCTGAGGGTGGGACTTTAAATTACAGTGATATTTGTATTTATTCACACGTGTGGGACTACTACAACAGCTCACTTATTTATTTACAAACAGATGTGATTATGTGGGTGAGCAGTCCTCTACTCACTCAGTTACCAGGATGGAGCTAATCAGCACTCCCTTACATAAACGGAGACATAAAACCTGGGTTGAAATCCAACGAAGCAGCCAGTCACACACCTGCAGCAAGCGCGGAGCTGCTCCATTTCTCAACATCTGTCCCCAGGAAACCTTAACATATAATCCCAAGTGTGTCTTTGTCACAAAATTGTGCCACCAAAATTAGTTTTGTTGTCATGCGTGCCACCGTGGACGTCAAGCAGGAGCTTGACACCCAGCTCAACCGCTAATTGCTGCTAATTCCTGCTGGACGAGTCCTTCTTCCCTCCATGCCTGAGAAAGCCCATTAACTACAATGAAGATGAAGATATAGCACTTAACTCATAATGTTTCTGAGAGATTTCATAAACTAACATATTATAGCGAGTTTACAGTGATGTCTGCTACAAGGTGAGCTCATCATAATCGTTCTTATTATAAATCGAAGTGTCTTTTCTTTCGTTCACTTTCGTTTTTAAAAAAATTAAAAATACATGATAGAATAAAAACAGCATTAGAAATAATATAAAATTTCACTAAACATAGTAATAATTCGAGAATGGTTGCTGTAGTTCTTTCTTTTTTCTTTTTGTCTTCTCTTTTCCCCTCCCTTCTCCTCTGTCCTTCTTCCTTTCCTCCCTACCCCCTCCCTTCTCCTTCCTTCCTTCCTTCCTTCCTTCCTTCCTTCCTTCCTTCCTTCCTTCCTTCCTTCTTTTCTTCCTTCCTATCTGTCTTTCTTTCTTGCACCTCTCTTACTCAGTAGCCACAAATATTTGGAAAATACATTTTCAATATAATTTTAACAGCTGAATGAAATAAGGGAATTGCTACCAAGTATCCTCATGTGGTTACCCCAGTTCTTCCACATCTGTTTGTGATACAGGAACGATTCTAGATGATAAAGTCCAGTGCTCTATTTTGCAGACCCTTGCTGATTCCGTTTACAGCCTTCAAATTATTTACGTAGTATGCCTAAGCCAGCATTCCCCGCCCCCAAAATGGATTGATCAACTGTGTCCACACACATAAATATGTCACTCCTAATGTCTTTTCCAGTTATTATGTAGGAAGTCAGAGATGAGTGAGATTAACAGAATGAAAAACACCAGCTGTAATGATGCTCGATAAAGCTGTCAGGTTTTAAGTCATGGATTAGTAGCATATCCTGACTCTATAAGGGAGATAAAATTTAAACCACACACTAAACAATGCTAGTCCCAGCAGCTCTTAGTGAACTGCAGTTTCTACTGAAAAGTTTCTGAAGAAATACTAGATGCCTTGCATGTGCAAGTGGCTTAAATCAACTTGAAACATAGAAATGGCAGGCAGTTCAATCTCTCATGTCTCATATGAAACAAATACTAGTGGTTTTATTCAAAACAGAATTCACTCAAAAGAAAGCATAATTTTAATTAAAGTGATTACGTTATTTTGACATAAAATTTGAATTTGTACAAGTTACACAGCCAATTTCTGTGTTTTTCAACTGAGCACTACTGGTTCATGTTCCAATTTATTTGCCATAAGGAAAAATCCTTTATGTGCAATATTTTCCAGATTGTATTGTCCAGTACTGCTGTCATGGCAAATTTCAAGCTACCAGCCCATTGCTGAGCCTGTTGAACGGCAGTCTTAAAAGACTGCTCATGCCAGCCCTGCCCCTGGGTGCACTGAAACGTAGACTGAGACTGTACGTGGTGCTGTGCCTGTAATCCCAGCATTTAGGAGGGTGAGAACAGAATGGTCATTATGAGTTTGATCTGTGTAGTAAGATCCTGTAGACCCTGTGGATTTTGTACTAAGTACATAAGAAAAAAAAAAAAAAAAAAAAAAAAACCTGTGCTCAGTTAGCTTTCATGAGCCACTATGAGGTAGCTGCATGTCATGGCTTGTGTCTAGTTGTTCCCTCAGAGCCTCATGCAGTCATGGTGTGGGGACTTCTAGAGTTTGAGGTTAATTCATGATCCACTGGGATTATGGGAGATCCAAGGCTGGGATTATGGGTGTGAATGACACACTCAGCCTGAAGCAGAAAGCCTAAATGTAATAGAAGAGAGACAGACTCTCTTTTGGTTACCATTGTTGTTGTTCCGCCTCCATGGACTTCTGCCCTCTGCCATGCGCCTCTCTACCTTGGATCTAGCTGAGTGTGGACTGAAATCTCCAGTAACCGTGAGCTAAATAAACCATTCCTTCTTTCATTTTGGGTGTGAGGTGTTTGTCCCAGCGACAAGAGAAGAATAACTGAGACACTCTAGCACCTATGATTGTTTCTTTTTTCTCAGAAAATGCAGAGGATGCATAAATGTTTAAGAGCACTACTAGTGAAGGGTTTGTACCCAACAGATGACATACACTTGTACTCGCAAGGCCAGAGGGCTGATGTGCACTAGAACGAATCAATACTTTTCGTTGTGGTGGAAGAAGAACATTTACAGTTAGTCAAATGAAGTAATTGCCCTGCAGTATAATTTATTCACTTTATTTGAAGAAAGAAGTTTCCATGTGGTGCTATATAGATGCTTGTTTATTTATTTATTATTTTTTCCATTTATGTATTTGATATAGGGTCTCTTGATGCAACTCAGACTTATAGTGATCCTCTTGTTTTCAGCCTCCCCAGTGCTGGGATTACAGGAGTGCACCACCACACATGGAATTGTTCTCTGTTTCAGAGCGGCCTGGGGACAGGGTCAGTGTGGCATGTGGGACTGGGGATTGAACCCTGGTCCCTGCACTTGCCAAAGCAGGTATTAGTCTGCTGGGCTATCTCACCAGCCCATCAGATGTTTATTGATGAACCTAAATACTATATATTTTAATAGCTAGAAGAAAAGATTTTGAATATTTTTTCCAAAAGAAGATATTTGAAAATACAGATCTGTTTAAGCCAATCAAAAGTTACATATTATATACGTACACTCAAATGGTACATGGTACTCCATCAACGTGTACACTTTTTTATATTGCTCTTTATTCTTGAGATTGGTATATGCTGGTCACTATAATGTAGGTTGATTGAGTAGTACCTTGGTAATTTAGATTACACAGATTCAGTGGTATGGCCCAAGGAATAACTCAGAAGAACACAGAAACCAATGAATATGGGAATTAGGGGCAAAGCAATGTCACAGCCCCACATGACCACAAGGCCTCCCACACCTTGCAAGCAAAGTGATATTCAAAGGAAATTTCAGGTTGTTTGCCATGGGTATAAACTCTCTCCTCTGGTTCTCCTTTGATGTCTTCAGGAGGTCTTATACCCTTCACTTTTGGTCTCATATAAATGCATTCTTTGAGGAGTCTAGATACATAGAATCAGTTGTAATTGCTATGTAATTACATGCATAATGGAAAATTCGTATTCTTCCATAAAAGTCATTAAACATTCACAGGATGACAGCCTATTAGGCAGTCTTGAAAAGCCAAGAAAAATATCAACAGCAGTCAAAATCAAATCCAGTCTAGACCACCCAATTTAAAGTAATTTCAAATATCTGTGTACGGAAGATTAGAGTACATTGAAAACAAAACTTCTAGTTTAGAAATTCAAGGAAAGGCTAAAAAGAAGCCAAAGAACAGAAAGGACTCAAGAAGAGGTAAAAGAATCGCTGAGCTAAAAAACTAAGGCAGCTCTCAGAATACAGCGGAAAGAGAGGAGAAGGAGAAAGGCACAGGGGGCGAGCTGAGGCCTACGGGGCACAGACACCAGGGCTTCAGTGTGTGTCTGAGGGGAATGACACTAGGCTGTAGAAAGCAAATGAAATATTTGAAAGAACATCTGAGAGTTATGAGCTGAAGAAATATATAACTCAAAAATATGTAATTGTCAAACATGGAGCAATATTGAAAATGCACACATTGAGTTACATAGACAAAATATTAGAAAAATAAAGCTACAGAGAAAACTGGAAAAGCAATCAGAAACAACAGTGGACTCACGATATGAACTATGAGAATCAGATTGGATTTAGGCTCTCATCCCACCACTGGTTGCTGGGACACAAGGACCAGTTTCCTCTGTAATTTAAAACTAGAATTTATGCCAGCCATGATGGCCGCATCTGTCATCACAGCACTCAGGAGGGTGAGCCAGGAGGGGTGTTGCCAGTTTGAGACAAGCCTGGGCTACAAAGTGAGCTCGAGGCCAGCCTGAGCTGTGTAACAAGACCCTGTCTCAAAAAAGTACAGAATGAGAACAAACAAAAAAACCCTAAAATTTACTTTCTATAGAAGGTCGCTGAAAAATTTCATTAAAAGATTCATGAAGCAGGGGAAAAAAATCATCTTAGAAGTACTAAGTACAAAAACAGTGATGAGGAAAAAATAATCAAATAAATATTATCAAAACATTTTTTGAATAATTAACATTTTATTTTAAAGAGCAAAAATAGCAGAAACAAAGATAGAAAAAGAGTAACAAGCAAGAGTACATATAGTACAGAAATTCAAAACAAGAACAAAAATTTAACAATGGTTGCATTATGTATTTTTCATCATCAAATCTGTTTAGATTAATAGATATAGGTATGTAAGGTTGGTTAAATAATTACACATTAACACTTTCAATAAACCTTAATATCAAAATATTTTTTAAGAATTATACTAAATTCTGGAATATATCAACACCATAACTGATAAGGGGAAGATGGAATAGGAATAGAAAGAACTGAATGTTAGAAGAAAATGTGAAGGAGAGATTATTCTATCAGAGGTTTTGTACTCTCAAGGATGTATTTTAAGGATGTATGAACAGTAAGAGGACAATGAAACATGACATAATGGCTACGACCCTGGCATGCTGAGCCAGCCACCAAGATAGGACATGGTGGTGCACACCTGTAATCCCTGTGCTGTGGAGGCTGAAAATAGGAGGATCACTACCAGTCTGAGCTACATAGTAAGACCTTGTATCAAATACATAAATTAAAACAAAAAAGAAAGAAAAAGAAAAGAAAGAAAATTATCCAGACAAAATAGATCAGTTAAGTTTCATTCTTCATTGTTCAAATGTTTGAACATGTTCTGTTGGTGACAACCCAGTGGGAGGTCTAATTATTTAAATTATTTATCATCTTTGCCCTCACATTTATAACTGTTTTTGAGCCCTAGCCTATGTCAGCTCTCTCATTCTGACTAAGTTACATCCCCATCTTCAAGAATTTTTCCTGAAGCACAAGGCTCAGTGGCCAGAGCTTCTTTCTGGTAAGCACAAGGTCCTGAGTTTGCTGCTTGACACAAAAAAAATGTTTCTGTGTCATTCCATCATCTCATCCTAGAATAAAACCTATAATATTTACTATTGTCTTTTCATAAAAGCATTTTTTGAGTCACCATCTGTCCTTCCCTTTCCTATTACTTTATGGAAAGCTCACTCAACTTTGGTATCAGTATTTTGGCTAAGCTGACTTGTTTTGTGAATAATATATAAACTGCCTACTAGTCGGTAAATATATTTCAATAACTTTAGCTGATAGAATCTTAGATTTAGATGAATATTGATGTATACTAAATGTACTAGTGCCCTCTGTTATAAAAATTGTTATTCTTAATTTATATTTCCAATGATAATCTTTCATTCTCAGTTGCCACTGAGTAGGCATAATGCTGATTTAATAACAAAAATCCAGTAGCAATAGAAACGCTATCTTGCTAAAATGCATACCTATTTGGAGATTCTTTCTCATTTCAAAAGTGTTAAAATGAGAGAAAGGGTTGTTACACATAATCAAATACATTATCTTTTGTTTAGATTATATATGTTTTGGCAAACCAGCACAAATTGTTTTCAAGTAGAACAGAAATTTAATCCAATAAAAAAATCCCAATACTTAGCAATGAATTCAAGAGAGAGTCTTAGCAGGCGTTGTGTTTCCTTGACCAAGTATCCTGTTCTTAACAGGTAACAAAGGGTTGATTATTTCATAAAAGCACCTATTACCACCTTGCCATTTTCAATCAACAGAGCCCAGTGCTCCGAGGAGAAAGGGGAGGGAGCATGGCTAGCGTCTGGCAGGTGCTGCCTTGCTGTGGTTTGGGGACAGAAGCTGCAGGTGTACTCACTGGATCCTTCCGTGAGGTTGCTGGCAAAGGAGCTCCCTCCTGCCGAGTTGCATCTCCTCCCGTCCTTGAGCTGCTGCCTCCTCCTGGCCCACTGGTCTATTGCGTCTTCCTGGGAACTGTCGCTGGCTCTCTCACCTCTTAGAGCCAGTTCCTGGGACAACTTGCGGAGGGCACTGGTTTCCACATTCTGATCTAGATTAAATCATATTAAGTATATGAAGACAGAGTAGGAAATATTCACGCAAAACAAATCACAGGTCAGAAAGTAACTATTCAATGTACTGATGATTTATTTGGCAAACTTGCATTTACTTAGAGAAAGATTAAGTTTGCACTACCGAGGGCTGGCGAAACAGCTTAGCAGATTATAGTGCTTGCAAGCAGGCACAGGGGCAGGGATCAAACGATCCTGGGCCTGACATGCCAGCCCCACCCCTGGGACATGCTGAGACAGCAATTGAGACTGAGCATGGTGGTGCACACCTGGAATCCCAGCTCTTGGGAGCCTGTATACAGATGGATCACTGCGTGTCCAATCTAGCAGTGAGACCCTGAACACCCGGTAGATCCTTCCCCTGTAGACCCTTCCCTAAAAATACAAAAATAAATAAATAAGTAAGTAAATACATAAATAAATTTGCATTATTGAGAGGGGGAGAGAGAGAGAAGATGGAGGTAGTGCAGTGAAAATGGATTTATATAGGAAAAGTGGAGATCTCCAGGGTGGGTTCCATCAGCTGGACTGCAGTGGCATTCCTTGGGCCTGAGCGACAGGCCTAGAAAGGGACAGCAGACCCATAAACTGATAAATATATATGCTGAATTCTAAGAAGGAGGGTATTATTACTTAGATATTATTATTCATATTAAATGAATTCAATTGCACATCAGGATACTGAGTTTTCTATTGACCTCCAATACTTATGGTTCGAATTCAATGATCATAAGTAACACTAAGGGTGTGCTAGTTTTTCTCTTCAAATGTTGATTCAAACTGGTGAAAAGAAAACTGCAAAAATACATTAGGGTTTTGCTAATTTTATATTTGAATTAAAACTGACTTGAAACACTATATTGTTCTGAACTACTTCCTGTTTTATCACAAGGGGTAGTATAGTGCATTACTATAAGAAAGAAAATTACAAAAAAATGACTGCAATGCAAACAAACCTTAAAAATAGTGGAAATAAGGACAATATGAAGAAAACTCCGATAGACGAGGATATAATATTTATGTCATTTGACAGACCAGGAATGGTTAAGATATTAATTTTATGAGTAACATAGATTTAAAAAGAGATCAACTCTTGGGCTGGAGAGATAGCTCAGCAGTCTAAAGCACCTGCTTAGGAAAGCTTAGGCAACCACAGGAACCATAGTTCGATCCCCAGCACCATGTATTGTGCCAGCCCTACCCCCCAGGGCAGGCTGGGCCAGCCATAATAAATAAATAAATAAATAACATTAAAAAAAAGACAACAACTCTTGACCTTTAGTTTTATTCTACTTCTAACAGTAAATGAGCTTTTACAGTTTGCTTGTTATAAAAATCTACTTCATGCATATCAAGAATTATTTTGAAAGCTATTCAAGTGGGCATATCTTTGATAAGTTACATTCTTCATTTTTACATATGATTATTGATGAGCCATTTATATAACAATTTAATTCACTTGCCAGGGCCAGGTGAGTGGGAACACACATGCCTCATGTCTTCAAATTTTCTTTAGCTCTTTGATTCTTTTCTATTTCTTGGGAAAATAGAAGGATAGCAGCAGAACAACATCCATCCTATAATACTTAGTGCTCTCTCTTCATTTTAATTTTCGCTTTGCTGGCAATTGGAGTTATGATGATGGACAACATAGCTTTTGCTTTATGAAATTTTACAGAGCAGTAGAACTTTTAAAAAATGCCATAGCACTGGCCTCTGTCTGTTTTTTTTCCAAAGCTTGTTCTACTTTCCTCATTTGCTGAAATTGGGAGTCTAGGTTGACCATGAAGGCATTCATGGGAGGGATGACTTTTCAAGTGTCAGATATTTCACATTAAATAGAAATTAACTTTAGAAACTAATGGAGTGGAGAAGTTCTATGAGTCCAGGAAATTGTGGCCCATGAAAATTGGGCATGAAGTATGATGGGGAGAATTTTACTCTGGAATTTTCTTATGCACTCAAGTTAATAATGTATCTATATCATCTACATCTCTATCTATTTATCTATCTATATCTTATAATATGCTTTGAACTATAACTTGAGAATTACTGAACTACATGCCCAAGTACCAATCTTCACCACTATTATTCTGCTTGAAAATAATGAGATCTTGTGATTGCAAAGAATTTAGATATGCTTGGGCCTAACTGCTCTCTATATGCTTAAAATACTTCTAAAAAAGTACAAAGAAATGAATTTTTTTCTTTTCAGAAGACTACCAAGTCAATGATATTTTGTTAAGTAGCGGCTTGACTGACCAAAGCACTGAGCATCATTGTGAGAGTGGAAGGCTGCCGCATTCTAGGAAGCACTGATTCAATCTAAGCTTGAAAATTTTCCAGACTCAAATTTACTCCTGGTGAATTAGCCTTATTCTTAACTTGACAGGAAGTTTTGTGCAATGCATTGAACCTATGTCTCAATATTTATTTGCATACCAGCCTCTCAGGAGATGTCTATTGAACCTTTAGGGGAATCAGGAATTTGCTAGGGCTGGAATGAAGGCACTCTAGTTTCTTGATGGACTCTGTTAAAATATTCCTTGTCACTTTTTGAGACAAACTGTTAGTTCATTAAAATATAAATAGATATTAAAAATAAAGACATTTTATCAAGGTCTTTCATAAAAAAAAAAAATATATGTGTCCTTCCCAACTTCATAGGTTATAACCTAAGATGAAATGTGATGCTATTAAGAAGTAGTGCTTTGAGGAAGTAAACTGGTTTTGAGTCCTTGACCTCATGAATTGGACTAATATCTACTGAAAGTCTTGCACCAGACCAGCTAATTCCTTCTGTTCCTCTATCCTCTACCATGGGAGAACAGAGCCACAAACTACCATTTTGGTAGCAGCAAGGAAACTCATGAGGCGTCTTGATCTTGAATTTCTCAGCCTCTAGAAACATAAGAAATGAGTTTGTTTTTTTCAGAAGACTACCCAATCATTGGTATTTTGTTAAATAGTGGCATGACCACCCAAGACACAGACACTAAGCATGAGTGTGAGAGGGAAAGGCTGCCACATTTGAAGCTAGGGGCAGCAGAAGAAGGGAGTGGGAAGACGAAGAAGGAGCGGCAGGTCAGGAAGGACCTTACAGGAGGAAAGCACTGTCCCTGCTGGGCATGAATCCTCAATTTTGTGCATGTTCCAAGAAAGTTCCCAGTTTTACCACATGTCAGCTTGTTGGAAATGCTCTAACAATCATATTCCCCTCTAAGAAAAGAAGCAGTTGATTGCTCAATCTTTTTGTTCTTCACATGGTGCAAATCTTGCAATCCTAAACTTCTTCATATTTGTACTTTTTTTCTGCATAGGTATGATTTCTTAGTATCACTCCTTTTGTAAAGGTTTAGGAGAATAAAATTCCTTATACACTGCATGGAAATTTTGTGTCACATTACATACAAAAGACTAGTTTATTACAGGTAAATCTGTGCCATGTAAAATATCACCTACTTCTCATTATCTGTAATTTTCTTAAGGTGGCCCACTTTCGGTTTCCTCATTAAAATTTTTATTAATGAGATAGAATTCCTGATTCCCTGACATAGATCTTACAGATATATTTAAGTCCGTTTACAACTGAAATCATCAATCCCTGAACAAATACCTTCTCCCTCCAAAACACACAGCTTTTCCTGGAGAGAAAAATCTCAGTGTTGAGTTCTTCAAGGTTCAGACTGGCATCTGGTCTACCATACTGGCTCTGGTGCCTCCTGTCACACACCCACACCAATTTCTTCTTAATACCTAGTTTAGAAGTCACAGTTTGTTTAAAATGCACTGTGTCTTTCAAATTTTATAATCTGGAGATTCATAAATTCTTTAAAATCCAGGTACTCAACTACCTTGAACAGTCAGAAGGTGTGGCTGAGCTGGACTGTCTCTTCATTCCTGCAGGACACTCTTTAGTTCACCAGCATGACATACATTTCCACATGGAGTCTGCTTGTCTCACTGACAGTAGATAGTCTAGACTGTGACCTCTAATCTAGTTAAAGACTAAATGTATACACATGGTGGAAGACAACTTGTATTTATGAGATTCAGAAGTCAGTGTCTAAGACTCCTAATCTAAGTTACATGGATGGACTATGAAGACTAGGAGAATGCTTTGGAAAAGGCATCATTCCATACCTATAGCAAATTAATAATTGCTGGTCAAATGGTCTAAAGGAGTTCAAGTTTTTCAAAGTAATCTACACTCTTAAAAGTTTATGCTATCCAGATGTGAATGTCAGTACTACAGTGACAATAATGTATACAAGTGCTTACAGTTCTCAAAGAGTCAAATCTGTGCAAATGTTTATAGATTTACAGTTAAGCATCTGTTCTGTAACTGTTCTACAACTGTTTTAATTGCTGAACTATTTTCATGTGTGTTGGCATGTGAGCAGGGCAAAACACAAACCTGACATGACTTCCCTACTATCATTCAATAAATGTTCATTTAGCATCTACATTACAGGACAGGATTGTCTAACGCTGTGAATGTAATGATGGAAACAGTGAGGGTGTGAGTTGCCTACTTCATAATGAGAGAAGACAACATAAAAAATAAATCACAAAATATATAAAAGGAAAAAATGGAAAAGAGATAATTTGTCTGGGCTACAACATGGGCAGTTCAGATTCTTTTATTTTGTCTTAATTTGAGAAGGCCCTACTGAGTGTGATACATGAGCAAAAATTTAAAAAGACATGAGCCAGTGGAGATTTAGGGCATGACTGGTACAGATATGGAGCCCTCGAAAGGGTCTGAGAAGGGATGCTTACAAAGTAAAGGGAAGAGGAGTAAAGGCTCACGGGGGACCATTTTAGGAACAGCCTTTTAGTGAACCAGAAAAAGAAGGGACAAGTGGCTGAAACTGTTTAATAAATAGGACCATTTCAAAGTTCACTGGAGTGTAATCTCAGTGGCAGTTGGATTCTGGTTTGGATTATCAATCTTCATAAGGCAACATGTATGGGAAAGTCAAGCCTGCTTGCCTTGGGGTTGAAAAAGCCATCCTGAGATAGATGTTCAGCCAGGTAAGTCACCAAGGACTGTAGCATATTCTGGGATTAGTCACTCATGCTAATACTTGTGGTATGCACTGGGAAGAGGTCACACTGATGAGTGGTCTTTGCTGTAATGTGTTCTTATGAAGCAGTGGATTGTAGAGTTTTGGTACTGTCTTAGGGCATTCACTTTTTATAAAGCAAGTATCACATTTTATACTAATATTGATATCATAGATTAAAATGCTTGTATTTCATGCCTTTTAAATTTTAAATAAATGTGGAGTAATAAATTTTTGCTCTTACAATTTTTTTCATCAAAGATTTAGAGCTAAACTGACAAAGAGGAGATAACTTCTCTGTTAAGTTTTATCATGCCAAGTTTCATTTCTGAGCATTTTGGCAAAATTACTGGTATGAAGGAAGTCATTCTCATTTATTCAAGATGCATTTTAATTTATAGTATGAGACAATGCTATCATTAAATCTAAAATAATTTGGTCTCATTGAGAAAAACAAGGGTGTTGTATGAAGGGACCAGAATGATACCGTTTTAACCTAAGACTAAAAAGCAGACAGACAATATTTTGAGTTTCCATCCTAACATTCTTAAGTCTGAAGAGCTTCTGGGTTTTATCAGTGGTTTGAGCAGGACCAACCAAAGTACAAGGGAGGTCAGAGGTCTGCTCAAGGTCAAAGGCCCTGTAGATGGCTCACATAGGATTAGTCATGCTTGTTTCTGGTTTTTGTCCTTTGCTACAATTATTATTCCACATAGCCTCCTGGGATATGCATAACTCTGTTTCAGTAATGCCACAGCAAGGTTTCAAAACACATTTTATTACAAACATATTCTTTTCATTCTTTGAAACATGCTTAGCTTGCAAGAAAGAAAAACTGGTGGATTATTTAGGAGTGGCAAAAGGCTAACATTTCCTACAAAATTGATTTGGCAATATATCAACCTTTTAGAGAGAAATTGATTTTTTTACTTTATTTTAAACTGCAGCCTTGGTGATTTTACTATGCACTATTTATGGGCAGAGTGGGTGATAATGTAAAGAAGCTGGCTGATATATTCTTGCTCATATTCATCTAATTCTAAAATACTCAATATATCCTTAGCAATAAAGAAAAAAAAATCCCAAGTAATAAAAACGTCCTTACCTTAAGACTTTTCGAGGCTTAAACATGTAAAAATATTGAAAGTTAAACATTCTGTCTAGCCCACCATACCTTGCCGAGTCCCTCTGCTTGTGGGAGACAGAAACATACTCATTTGGTGATAGCAACTATATTTGTTTCTCACCTCCTTCGGAATTTGATTTTCTTGGTGCAGTCTTTTGGTACTTGTCTGGCTCCTGTGGAGAGCTTGATGGCCCCATGGTCTTTGCATCCTGGTTACCACATTGGTCTGCACCCCTGGGTAGTATTTTCTCAATAAGAAACAGCTCATTGGCAGCAGACACTGTAGAGTTGAATTCAGCAGTGCTTAGTGGAAGGTCCATTTGAAAACAGACTTGATTGTGAGGCCCCCAGGAGAGGTCTTCTGAATCTCTGTGACACACACTCCTAAGCACTGGTATCAACCGCAGCTTATGTTCATCATTTCCCATGGTACCAGGTGACTCTTCAGGGTTTTTCTTTCCCAGAGAACAATTCGAAGCAACTGGACTTTCTTTATCACTTTGAGCAATTGATTTTCTCTCTAGTTCTTCTGTTAAGGAAATCATGACCAGCCCTTTTGTTTGGCTGAGGGCCTTCTCTGGATGGCGTTCCTGGACCTCCTGTTGGTCTGTTTTTCCAGATCTGTGGCTGATACTCTGGTGCAGGTCCCCAGCATCTAGGCTGCTGCAAGACACAGAGCTGAGTGTTGGACTCTGATCATGCTTCCTTTCCACAAATTGATGTGTATTTTCATAAGAGTCACCATGTACAATGACTGGGCTAATGTTGCCATCAGTCACATCACCATTGTCTTTCTTGTGGCCTACCACAAACTTGGCATGGTGATCAAAAGAAAACATATTTTCTGGGTTCTCTGTGGTTTCTGAACATCCGGTGGCCCAGTGAAATGGGCTAAATGAAGGCGATGGCTTCAGACCACTTTGGCTGGAAGAGAATGAGGACACATCTGGGATATCCCAGTCCTCTGCAGGTGGAGCTTGGCTGCCTTTGCAGTCGGCATTGGGTGCCTTGTCTCCTGAGTGCTGCCTGCTTCGACAAGGCAAAGAATGCAAGTCAGACTCTGAGCCTTCTTGAATGGGAACAAAATCAGCGATGGTGCTGAGTGAATGGTGTCCTTCTGTGATTTGCTGTATATTTGAGTCTGTTGTGATGGCTCCTGAGACATCAAACTTGGTCTTTCTATCTCTATCCCCTTCCTTAGGATCCTCAAAAGACACTTTACTTACATCTGTATTACTTGAACTTGTGGTCAGTGGGCTGTCACACGAAGTAGGACTAATGTTTATGTGAACAGTGTCAGCTGTGGAGAACTGTGCCTTGTTGGGAGAGAGTTGCCTAATTTTAAAGACCTTCTGCTGAGAGATGGTAGATTCCTCCTGTGGAGCACCTGAGCCTGAAGATAGTGAGTTGAGCTTGCTTTTCTCTCTCTTAAGAATTGATGTGAGAGAAGCCATAGTTATGTTAGAGTTCTCCTTCTGGACAGTGAATGCACTAGGAGGAGAGACACGCAGACAGTCTGCATTTCGAGGCTTATTTTCACAGATTTTCTTTCCAGGGTGCTTAGCATTAGAATGTGAAGGAGACCTGGGCAGTTCTTCAGGGGTGTGGTTGGAGGAAATGTTTCCATATTTACTTATCTTACCTCTTCTTTTAGGATGAGTTATATTAATTGATAGATTCTGTCGCTTATTCATGTATGTAACTTTGATTTCCTTTCCCACAATGCTTACTTTCAGTGAGGGACTCTCAGTTCTGGTAACTTCTCTTTCATATTTCCATGGCACCTCAGATTTTGATTGTTCTGCCAATTTATTATTGTGTTTAGGGAAGCATCTTTTAGCAGCGCCACATTTCCCAATATGCCTGATGGGAAACAATCGGTGACAGGCTGGACATCTCTTTGTTGAGAACCGTGTACCTGTTCTGTAGAAAATATTTTTCTTGATTTCTACTTGTACGTGGAAATCCTCACATTTCACTTCTGTAATACATTTACCTTTTTCTGGTTTAAAGTCTTCTACAGTGCCTCGGAAATCATGTTGTGTGATTTTTTCTGGTAATGATTCTCTATAGTCATGAAATACAACCACTGTTAAGACTTTCTTGAGCTGGTGAGAGATGGCTGAAGGAGGATCCTTGCTTTCCTTCTCCTTATGTGTGTTGATGTCAGATGGAGATTGTTTCTCAGCTTTTGGAAGAAGAGAGGAATTATGCTTTTCATTCACAGAAGTGGACATCTGTTCAGCTCCGCTTTCCTTAGATTTCCCTAATGCCCTAGTCTGGTGAAACACAGCCTCTGAGGTGTCTCCTTTGACTTCCTTTTCAGCCTCTTTTACATTTTGTTGGCACACATGAGCAGAAGGCTGAGAGGTACCTAGAGAGGAAGCAAAAATGAAATCTATATCTCTTAGAGCACAGATGTTCCAAATTCTGAAATGAAACATAATATTCTCTATAAGTATTTTAGGCAATATTTTTCCATTCATTTCTAGAATGATAACATGTTTTCTTCCAAAATTCATTTCTAATGAGCATCTTATTTAAATTTATTAACTCCCATAGAGTGAAGACTAACATATAGTTTTAGGAAATAAGGATTTAGTTAAGCTTGATTAAATATAACTTCCAACAGTAGGTGAAATGAAAATTTCAAAAGACATACATGCCAGTAAGTTTTAAGTGCAGCCTCCTGATAAACATCAAGTTGTTCTGATCAGGCATTTCAACACAGTATTGCATCTGTGGTGGTGGAACTATGTGGAACCCCATATATTTGACATAATAGCACCAAAAAAGAACAGAATAAACAAGATGGAAGAGAACTAAGATCGCTTCTGGTCAGCCGTTTAGGCTTCCTTTGACCCCAGCTTCTTACCCGACAGCCACATGAGTGGAGATGACTGTGGTACCAGGCAAATGACCAGGCCAGTGAGGCAGCTGGTTTACACATTCTGAGCCACTCAGTGCCAACCAAGTTGTTGCATGAGAAGGAAACCTACTCCTGCCTGATCATTCCATCTTCCAAGAGAGAACCAGAGTCTGGCTCTAAAGCTAGAGGCTGGAATTACAGTCTGAAATCTTCTGCTTTCTGAGGATGTGCTCAAGTTTCTAAAACCCTGTTTTATTGAAGGACAATGGACTTAAGGGTCACTTTTGGCCCAAGGACCATCACTTTGCAGCCTATCCTTATTTGTCTTATAATGTTGCAATGTTTTACTGTAAGACAGTTGATCTTTAGCTCGAGGCACCAGATGTTATGGAAAACATGCAAAGATCTCATATTCTATTTTAAACTACATCAGAAAGAAATGATTTGTGAAGAAAAATGAAGAATGAGCAAAAAGTAATATTATTTTGGATGTTGATGAACCTGAAGTGCAAAGTATATTTTTAATAAGATAATGATGCTAACAATGAGAAATGGTTATTTATAAGTGCTACTTAAACATGCCATTAATTTAACATGGTTTATGTATACATTTGTATTTTATAAAAATATTTATAATTATATAAATAAATATAAAGGGTAAAGAAGTTTCGCTTAATAGCAAAAAGAAAATCAAGTATGAATGGAAGTTAGTTGAAGAATTTGTCTCTTTTCTAGCTTGAAAGAAAGGCATCTTTCTTGGTAGAAGCTAAAATAATTTCCAGTAGGTTTGGTTGCAATCTGAGAGCTGTAATGCAGGAGTCATGGGAGAAAAGATATGGAGACATATCTCTCTAACGCCCATTAATAATAGATTGTGGACGTGGCAATAGTGTTTATGGACTGATGAACTGCTTTTTGGAAGAGATAACCACTTATCCTTAAAATAACACCTTCTGGCCTGAGCAGTTCAGTTTATAGCCCTTCCAATTTTATAATTCTACATTTTATAGTCCCTTTCAATTAGCTGCACTGCAATATCTACAAGGGAGAAGACAGAACTATAACACATTGATGACAGATACGGAGAATGGGACTCTTAATAGCCTATGTCTGAAAAAGTGTTTCATTAAAATTGTCACTAAATATCTTTAATAATTAATGCACAAGTGTACACCTTATAACAACAGGTCAAACTTCATGATTATTGTGCTCATTTGTACATATTTTTCTTCCTACTTTTATAGTCATTTCTATGATAAAGAATAAAGTATACTTGGTGGTTTTTTATTTTATGCATAATTTAAAAAGTATTAAATTGGACTTACCTCCTGTAGCATTCAAGATTTTCCATTTTTTATAAGCTTTTCTTCTTTTCCTCCTCATCTTGGGAAGTTGTGGGTCTTCAGTTTTTACTGCCCTTTGAAAGCATCAAATTTGAGGTTATTTTCTACTCATAGTTTTTACTTAATCACATTACTTCTTCTATTCATTTGGTAACATTTTAAAATGGTATAGTTATCTGGTTTCTTCATAATATTCGTATGTCTTATTGTTGTAATTATATCTTCTTTTCCTCTTAATTTCTATTTTAATTAGTGCATTTCTACATGCCAGATGAATATTAAAAGATTATAAATAGTTATCCATGTATATGTATAGGCATACAAGCTTGGAGAATCTTAGGACGCAAGTTGTAAAATTGGGTTAATTGATTAAAACTTTATATTCCATTTTTCTTATCCAAATATAAAAATGTAATTTTTTATGAAGTTGACCTAAGTAGCCTTGCTAAATTATGTTCTTCATTACACTATCATCATTCATACTATATTTAAATATTACAAGATTGATTTCACATATTGGCAGACTTGGCAACTCTTTCTAAAAGACTAATCTTCGCCTTAATTGTAATATAAAGGATTGTATTCCCTGTTGATGTTTCAGGTAATGCAAAGCAATAGGGAAGCTAGCTGGGTAAAGGCCATCCTCTGACTTGCTGGGCATTGCCTCATATAGGCACCTGCTCACACCTAGAGCTATGACTTATTCTATTTGCTCTGCTATATTCGAGGGTTAATGTATCTCCAAATATGCAAGGGAACCAGTTTTCCACAGAGGCAGTCTCTTTCAGCTGTGTTTGGGCAGGCTGTGCCTGTGGACACCTTGAAGCTCAGAAGCTGAGTAATTTATGAGTGAGTTTGTGGTTTCTTAAATCCCTCTTGACCCATTTCCCATCTCAACCTCCCAGTCACTAGCAAAGGTCCCATCGTATGCACTGGTTTCACATCCTTTAGGTTCCATGAACTCTCCAAGCCTCTTTCCTCTGGCCATGTTCCTGCTATAGGAACTTCCCAATCCCTTTTCCTTTCTCTCTCTCCTTAGCACAACCAAGTCCTTCTGGCTGAAGTGGAAAGCGACAATTCTTCTTAGGTCAGTGTGGGGCCTGGGTTAGTTGGGGGATTAAGAACACAAAGCTTATTGTCATTTTTTTCCCTGTCTTTCATGCAATAGGTTTTTGAATTTAAAAATTGCTTCAGTGGCACGCAACTCAGGTTGTAAATGACATCTCTATGCTTTCAGGCAGTGTGGGCAGAAAACACTGCCCACTGCACTGTGTTCAGTAGTGAGGACTCTGTGCTCTGGCTCAGAAGATCTGAGTATGTGGGCTGGCTCTGCTGCTGGGCTGGCAGTCATGAGATGGCACACTGTATATTGGCTAATTTGACTGTGGATTGGCTTGGCAGCCATCCAAGGGGTGGCACACAGTTCTGGGTATGTTTGGGTGGGTTGTAGAGATGTAACTATATCTGGTTCCTTTCCTTTTCTCCTCTGTTACTGTTCCCCTGATCTGCTTCCCACTTTCCAGAGATGAGCAGGCTTCCTCTCCCACACCTTTGTCTGCCATGATGGTTCTGCATGGAGCAAGCTAACCATGGACTGGATCCCCTGAAACTGCTAGCCACACGAACTACCCTTGGAGTTGTGGGTGCCAGATGTTATGCCTCAGCCAAGTAGGAAAGCTTACTGACAGAAGTCAAGTTACCTTTGGCTCTAAGATAGTAATGGTAACAGTTGTACATGACCGAACTATTGAGAAAACACATGCGAAGATATACTTGGTTCCTGATATTATTATTGTTATTATTTTATGTTGTGTGTGGTGCTGAATTACTCAGTGAATCTCAACCCCTCATAGAGTCTATGCACATATTTACTAAAGACACACATACATAGCACTCAACACCACCCAGTTTTGGGAGACTAATCATCATACTAGAGCCACTGGTGAGTACTCAGAGAAGCCTAATGAAACCATAAATTTTCTTTGGGGCTGGAATGTCTAAAAGAAGTTTTCAAGGCCAAGTCATACAAAGCCCTCATTTTGCAGTGGAAAAACTAAGACCCAGCCTGCCCTTGTTCCCCATGTCTTATGAATATTTGCAAACCAGGACTAGAACCCAGTCTACTAAAAGTTAGGCAGGTCTTCTGTGAGAAGATGCACCTATTTTATGAAGATGCTCTGCGAGACTTTCAATTACAGTGAGAAAACTTTATAGATAATTTGCATTTTAGCTCTGAGGGAGCAAATTTTGTTCCATAAAACCAAATTTATTGTTGTGTGTGTACTTCATATCTGGTACTGGGGCTGACATATAGCAGGGACCTGATAATTATGTATGACTAAGTGCCTTAGATAGGCAGTACCAATATGCAGCTAATTATGTTTTTAATAAAATATCCACTTAAGTTTCTTAATGTATTTTTTAGTTTTACTAGTAATATATGTGTGTATATATACTGTATATTAATTTATTGATAATCCAGCAGACTTTGCTTTCAACAGCTCAGTTGTACACATTGCTTCCTACTAGTCATTTCTTTTCCTCTGTCCTTCCACAAGGACCAATACAATCAGCGGATGGCAGTTCCTGGAATCACCAGCAAAGGTCCCAGGGGTAGCCTGTGGGGGTAATGGCAGTCCTACTTTAACTCAGTAGTTACATGCATTTCTTATTTGCCTTTTAAATATAGCATGGCTTCCCCCACATTCTCTAAGCTGATTTTTAGCAAAATGAGGGTTGGTGTTCGCTGTTCTGTACCTGCTGTTGTCCCCCAGGACCCTCTAGTCTCTCCCTTCTGGGTCCTTACAGCATAAGTAGAGCAGGTACTCTATAGATGTCCGTAGAACATCAAAGAATGTGATATTTCATTTTTTAAAAACAAAATTTTGAAGTAGGATTCCATTGGAAAAAATCAGACTACTTTATGGACTTCCTCACACACCGCTTAGTTCTTAATTTTTAATTTCATAATCATTTCAAAGCTTCTCTACAACAACTTGATGAAATCTGTATATTTCCTATCTCTCAGACAATGGTTTTCAACTTTCTTCCCAGACCCCTGTCCCTCCTCTGCTCATACTCTAGAAGACGACCTTGAGACATACGTCACAGGAAACAGAAACTTTCCAATATAAAACTGCATTAACTTCAAATACAAAACTTACTCAATTATCAATTTGATCTATCACATCTTATTTTCTGCATGATGCTAAGTATTCCTGGCCATTTCCCTACAATTAATCTGTCCTTCACTACCATATCCATTCGTGTTCTACTGTATTCCTCTATTTACCTTTAAGCATCTCTATTTGTGTGGACAATGGTGCATCTGACAGGATTTGTCTGGACTTCCTGCCTTCACTCTCTCCTCTCTCCTCACTGTTTCCTGAGACCAATCCAAACAAGTTGCTGCCCTCACCACCAAGGGGGCTCTTGGCAGTGCCCGTTATTGCCCCAGCTAGTAAACTCAAAGAGTCACTTCTTTGTTTTTGTCTTATTTAAACTTTCAGCGGAATGCAGTGTGCAGTGTTCTTGCAGCTATTTCTTCTTCTCAAGCCACTTTCTCCTGACTTTTGTCCTGCTCCTGTACCTACCTTGTCTTGGTCAATTTTCCTGGATCTTTTCCATTCAGTCTCTTATACTGTATATTTTCATGATTCCTGTTAATTCTTCACTTACTCTCCTCATAGGAAATTGGGTTTCCATGCTGTTACCTCCCAAATCCCAGGCATAATCTATTATAATCTATCTATCTATTATCTATCTATCTATCTATCTATCTATCTATCTATTTATCTATCTATCGTCTATCATCTATCATTTTTGTATTTTAGGGAAGGGTCTACAGGGTGTTCAGGGTCTCACTACTAGACTGGACTTCATCCACCTGTTTATAGCTCCCAGGAGCTGGGATTATAGGTGCACATCACCAGGTCCAGTCTCATTTGCCATTCTCAGTGCTCCCTTGAGGGTGGGGCTGGCACTGCAGGCCAGGGGATCGAACCCCAGCCCCTGAGCCTGCTGGCGGGGACTTTAATCTGCTGAGCTATTTGGCTGGCCATCTGTCTGGCCATCTGTCTGTCTGTCTATATATCTCTATCCCTATAATCTGTATTACTGAATTAACTTTCTTAATAGTTTTATTACCTCTATATTATAGCCTTTGATTGTTTACATAGAAGCCAGATTGATTTCTTTTTAAAAAGAATATAAATTAAATCATGTCCGTTCTCTGCTTAACTCTCTTTACTGGCTTCTCACTTCACTTTGAAAAAATTGTACGAACCTTTTTTTTTTTTTTTTCCTATAACACAAATGCACACAATTTAATTCTATCCACAAGTAAAGTATATCACCACTAGACCTTTGGCTATACATTAAAGAATTTATTCCACTACAGATCTCCTGGATTTATATTTTTCATAAATGTTTAGTTGTTCTGTGCAAAATTGCAATAAAGGTTAGGAAAGTTACTATGATTGCTATTATATATCAACTGAATTGTGATGCCTTTATATTGGATTTTATAGGTCTTGTTTCCAACTAGGCTTTGACTCATTACTATAATTCACAGAAGAACAAGGAAAAATGTAAACAGGAAATGCTAACAATATCTTTCTACTGCAGAATTACATAGCAGTACCATTACTCTGAGAAAATCATTAGAAGCTAAAGATGTCTTTGAAAGGTATTGTTAGAAAATTTTACTGGTGTCACTTTTCTGACAAATTACTTAAAATTTGCCTATTGTATTGTTAACTGAAACATATTCCTTGAAACGTTGAAAGATTCACAAAAGGGTGGATAATGATCACTATTAAAATTCTAGGAGGAGATTAAATATGAAATAAATTCAGATGCATAAAAGCTCAATTTCTAAGATAGCACATCATCTAGTTTTCTTTGTAATGCCCACTGGCACCACTTTTCTATAGACTGTGAAAGAAATCTTCATATTCTTTTGACTTCATTTTGTGATTTTAGCACAGATCCTCTGTCCTCTGTACTCAAGTCCTCTGTACTAAAATGCATACATGTAAAACAAGTTCTGAAAAATTCAAGTTTAAAATCATTTTCAGAAATAAATCGAAAATTTTCTTTGGCGGCATGCTTAGAGTATAAAATCTGAACTTTTATTGTTATTCCTAATTTTGAATTGCATGGAATTTAAAATATATTATCGTTCTCCAATTTAAAAAAATGTGCATGAATAAAAGAGAGTTATGCAGAAAGAAACTGATTCAGTAATTTCCATGTGTCAATTTAGTCTTGTACTGGGATTACATGGGGACAAAAGGATGAAATTTCAAATCTGGGACTTTGGAAGTAATTCATAGAGAGTAGATTGTTAGAGTCATGGAAGTAAGCAGCCTTTGCTACAGTCATTTCAGAGTGCTTCAGTGTTTATTGAAAGTTGTCCTTTACCTCTTTATTTTCTTCTGTTAGAAAATGCAAGAGCGAATGCATTTATATCTCTACTTATACACCTCTGTATGGACAAAAGACTTGATTTTCTTAGGCTGAACTTTTTGAACAGAATAGCTAGGGCTCAGATCTATGGGTGGGGAGACAGCTTAGTGGAAAAGCACTTGCCTGGTATGATATAGGCCTTGGCCAAGTTCATCTGTAACACTAAGCAAACAAACAACAAACCTCATATTCAACAAAATCAAATTTTCCTTTCCTAGAGCATCTTGGCTTAGTCACATTTTTGGTCCTGGAACAAAATATCCAAGAGCACAACTTTAATGGAGAGGCTTCTTTTGGCTCAGTGTTTTAGAAAGTTCAGACTGTGGTTTTGAGGCTTGAATGCAGAAATGGCAAGGTGGGATGGCCCACTGTGGGGCCAGCTGTTCACATCAGGATGTTGGGAAGCGGAGAGAAGAGCTGGGAATGGAGATGCACAAATATATAGGTCAGGCCCCTTGGGAGCTGCCTTGAATCAGGTCCCAGGCCTTGCCTAACAGCAAGTCAGGTGTGAAGTTCCCAGTGGACAAGTGCACAGCATAGCATACCTCATGACCCAACCACCATCCAAACACATGATGCTTTGATGGACAGACTCCTCAGATCTAAACCGTCACAAATCATGGGCAATAGCTTGAGGCACACAAGGAATATTTATGGCCACGTACAGAAAAGATTCTGGGTCATTATTGGAGCATGATTCAGTTAAGGTTTGGATTCAAAGGGCTAGATATAAAAAATCCTTGTTGCTAAAATATTAATTTGAATGTCATACATCACCCTATCTGATGCCTATTTTATCAATTATGCCTTAATGGTTCAAGCTAGTGCCTGGAGAAGAAAAGAAGCCTGTTTGCCCTACACAAACTTGATTGGCATCTCCAAGTAAACAAATTTACATAGATTAGAGGATTTTGCAATTGGAACTCATTATTATTTATTAGCATTTTTAAGAACTAGAAAACCAAAAAAATATATCGTAAACTAAAGAGAAGTAAACTCAAAAATTTTTTGTGGCATTTTACGGTATAGAACCTATGCACTGACACTGCCCTTCCACTTTTAAAGTGGAAGACCCTCCTGCCACAGACTCCCAAGGATTTGAGATTACAGGCATGCACCACCACACTTGGCTATGAGTTCCACATGGAATAAAGTATGGTACATTACATGATACAAAGAAGAAATGTGAACTAAAAGTGAAAATCTTGTCCAGGTACACACTGTCTACTCATTCTCTCTCAATTGTCTTTCCCCCTTAAACACACAGAAAATGATTTCAATGCAGAAACTCAAGCAAGGTGGATATAACTGGTGTTATGCTTTGGATGAAGAATGTACCCCGAAGCCTCATAATCTGAGGGCAGTGTTTGCTAAGGGATTGGGCTATGGGTTGCTATAGCTGACTCACCGTTAGGAAATGGAGTCTGATTAGAACAGAGGGGTGACTGGGGGTGTGACCTGGAAGAGTACACCTCGCCTGGCTCCTCCCCTTGTTCTCCACTTCCTGGCTGCCATATGAGAGCAGCTTTCCTGCGCTATGTCCCCCTGGCATGCTTTCCTGTCTTGGAGCCAGGGAACTACGCTAGAACCATAGCCAAAATAAACCTCCCCATCTTTGAATTGTGTCTGATATTTATCCCAGCAATGAGGAATATGACATGGACCAAAGTATAAATAGAGTGAAATTTACTGGGAAAATTTTTGAAAGAAGATTTTGTCTAGGGCAGCAAGGAGGAAGCCTGAAATGAATTCAGTTTCACTTCATTCCATCTCATTTCCCTTTGCTCCTAATTGTTGCACATTAAGATTCAAATTTGTTTTTCAAAAATGTATTCTTTTGGCTTAAGAACAGATTCTATTTCTTTCTGTATCATATGCTTTTAGAAAAAAAAAAAAAAAAAAAACTCTAAGAAATCACTTTGTATTTGGCACAGCCCAACCAATGTAAAAGAGGCTTTACTGAAGCTGCTCTGTTACATTCAAGTGGTAGCAGCCAGATAGCTTCTCAACTCATGCCACTCATGCTTTGTGATAAGAATCTCACAACACAAATCAGCAGGCAAAACGTAACTGGAGACATGCTGCTGTCCTTTCCATTGTACGTGTCTATGCATCTCCTACACCAAAGCTTGGTGTCTCACGGGTTCCTGTTTTGGGCTTGTCTTTGTCTATAAGTACTAAAGTGGTTAGTGAGCACATGGGCCATTACAGCACAGTGGAAAAGTTTGGAAGTAGATAGTTGTTGAGGAGAGTGGGGTATCCAGGGGCTTATTTTCTACAAAGTTTCCATCTACTCATCTTCTTAGGGCTCCAACATTTGTACTGCATGCTTGCACTGAAGCACCTGAGCAATATCGTCCTAGGATAGAGCTAGTTCCTTGGGGCCCCACAGTCAACTTGAACCCACTGACTTTAGAGAAACTATACCAAGAGGTCTAGTGAAAATAGACAAGTTACTCCAGTGTATACAGCCTTGTTTTGTTTCAGTCTTCAGAAGAATCAATCCAAGTATAAGCCAAAACACAAGACCCATGAAAATGAAGATCCTCCCTATGTTACATTTAGAAATGTGTGCATTCTTTTTTTTTTTTTTTTTTTTTGTCTTTTTGAGACAGAGTCTCACTATGCAGTTCTAGCTGGCCTTGAGCTCACTTTTGTAGCCCAGGCTGGTCTCGAACTCACACCAATCCTCCTGCCTCAGCCCCCCAAGTGCTGGGATTACAGGTGTGCACCACCATGTCCGGCTATCCATGTATTATTATCATGATGTTATTAGAGTAGGAATCCCGAAAGAACTAGATTTCACCATGCTTTGTTTCCTTTTTGGCTTTAGAATGATTACTGCAGTGGAAGTTTAGCTAATCTAACATGGAGAATGGTGCATGAATTAAAGATCACAGTATGAAGGACGAATCACTCTATTAAATTCCAACTGGAACCCTCGGAGCAGTAAGGTTTTTTAACTGCTAGATCTGAACAATCTGTAATTGTGTCTTTCCCAGCTTGACCTTGACCAGCAGAAGGATTTCAGAATCTATCTTAGGAAGCACAGTAGCAAAATTCACTCAGTTCCATGTTACATTTTCTATTATTCTCTTTGACTAACTGTATCGTGTATAACTTCAAGATATGTATTTCAAATAATAGAATGTTTACTGAAAATGTACACTTCCATTAAGGAGATAAAAAGCAAAGCACAAACATGCACTTAATATATCATTAGATACCTTGTAAAAGTTGTAAAAGAACTGAAACAAAAATCTAACTGAATACATCTCAGCACTATTTTTCCTGCTAAGACCTTACCTATTTAAATTAAATTTAACATGCAAATTCTCAAAAGAGGAATGCTTTCTCTTTTTTCAAGGAGACACATCATGGCAATAATCATGGTACAGAAGACCCATTCTCCTCTCCTGGCTTAATACATGTAGAATTGTCAACTCTTGCTAGGTTTAAATAATTTCCTCTTTATTTTGAAATATTCAACATTAACCTCAGTTCAAAGTAGTGTTTGAATGTACAGAGTCTTTATCTTCCCAGAGAGCACTCCGTATGTAACTGCTCCAAAACATGCAACAGCTGTGGCTCAGCAGGCTTGTGTCATTCCCTAGGGCTGACTGTGCCAGTTCTTGACACAAGAGAGTTTGAGTTGCTCAAGGGAAACCTCTTAATACCTTCATCTCTTTCTAGCCTAGAATCAAGGAAAACTATGTATAACTACACTGCTAGTTTCTAGAGTAAGGAGAACTTAAAATTAATACACATAAATGCTCAAATACTTATTACCTAAACAAAGCGGTGGTTTGAACAATGTAGCCCAGTAAATGGGTGTAGGTTACATCTTCAATTTATACAGAAAGCAGCAATGAACATACTATGTAAAATGTCTTAATGAGTCAATTATGTTTAGTCATATTTAGGGTATTTGGAGCAATATCATACCTCATTAGCTATTTAGAATTCATAATTCAAGGTAACTTAATAACCAAGTTACTTCTGAAAAAAGAAATTTGGTAAGAATGTTAATATAAATAAGATTTAAGAATCTCAAAAGTTTCTTTTTAAAAAAAATTATTTGGTACAGGGTGGGTACACAGCTTGGATTCATAGTGATCTCCTGTCACATCCTCCCCAGCACTGGAATTACAGGCCTCTACCACCACGTCCAGTTTGCGGTCCAGGCCAGCAACAGTATGTGGTTCTGCAGATAGAGCTAACGCTCTTGTATCAAACAGGCAGGCACTTAGACTGCTGGACTATCCCTCCAGCCCCCTCAAAAGAGTTTCAATCAAAAGATTTAAAGAATGTTTTACTAAGTTTAGAATCATTATTTTGAAACATTTTATGTTCACTTTATTCACTAATTTCTGCATTTAATCCAAACTAATAGTTGTTTTGAAGTAATTCACAATTATTTACTTAAAAATGTATGTTTGCTATCTTGTTCTGACCTTCCAGTTTGCATAGCTGGAGTGACTGACTCTGATGCAGTATTTTTGTACATTGACATAAACAATGTTTGCAAACTGTAGTCTGTTCAATGGCAAATCATGCTTAGAATTAATATTCTATACTAATTTAATCATCTTCTGATTGAGTTCATGTTGGGCAGATCGCTGGGGGCAACCTCCCATTCCATCTCAAATACACTGAAGTCTGGGCATTCTCATGAGAGAATAGTACACTAGTGCCTTTTGGGTATATGTGTTCATTCTCACACATTAAATCACATTCAAAATTTTTATCCTACATTTTGCAAAACTAATCAGGCACCAGTTTATGAGAGGAGTATTGTGTTGAAAGAGTGCTGAAACTGGCCCATCACAGTTAAATTTTCGATGTGTGAATTAAAAACTTCTTTGAAAATGTGGGGACTGAATATTATTCCCTGGAAAGAAGACATGAAGGCCATTTTATGAGCATTCTAAGCATAATTTCATCACATGGCCACTACAAATGGTGCATAGCTATAATCCCAGAATGGAGAAGCTGAGGCAGAAGGATCACTGTGAGTACAAGCTCAAGACCACCCTGAGCTGCAATGTGAGCACAAGGCCAACTTGAGTTGCAGAATGAGATACTTCTCAAAAATAAATAAGTAAATAAATAAAAAAAGGAAAGGTTAAATGACTTACATAACATTTTTAAGAGCATCATTTGCCATTACCTGAAAGACTGTCATAGAAAAAAAAAATGGCAGGGTTTTTAAATTTTCTTCCAAGTGAAGGATGCTATGATACTTACAAACAAAAATTTGAATCCTGAAAAAAATGAGATGAAATTATGAGCAAGAAGATAAGAAAACCTGACTGAATCCTTAATGGTGAAGGGAATCCGCCACAGCAAAATATGCTGCCCTAAAAATCTTGGGACACATTATGGAAAGATGAACTGACAGCAAGACTACAAAATAGGTTATTTTGCAAAGTTTAATTGCAGATTAGTTACACAAAGGTAGTAGCCCAAATATTTTTCCTGCAAAATTTGCCCAGAGCTCAGTGTAATTATAATTGTTAGAGAAAATTATTAAAATCTTTGATATTTTTGAGCTTAGGTCACAATTTTGGGTAATGAATGTAGTTAACAATGAATTATAAATATTTATTAAAGCAAAACTAAGTATAAAATTAAGGAAGAAAAACTTGATTAGTTTAGGTGTATAAAGAAATCATTTTGGTGATTATTGACTTTAATGCCGGGATGGAAACAAAGCAGAACACAGGAATTCAAACCAAGGTCTTTTGCTTAGAAATGAAACTGACCCTTCCTGCATTCAGAATGAATTTCAATTATGCAGAGAAGCCTGGCTTGTCAATTGCATTTTCCTTGCTTTCCAAATACACAATTTATTTCAAGTAACCAAATTAGGATATGGATAATGGCTATTCAAATGTGCATATGATGTCTTTCTTAGCATAAATAAAAAAGGCATAAACACATTGAGTATTTAGAATCCTTTTGGATGTCTCTATCCTCTATTTGTTAGCAAGAGTTAGTTACAAACAGCTGCTGTGTATTTTGTGATTAGAAGGAAGTATGTTGTTAAATTGTCTTCAAGTATACAGCATTCAAATAATTTCCCTTTGCTATTATCCTTCACCAAGCAATTAATTTACGACATCAGAGATTAAAATAGACAATACTCATAAATATATATCTATATATCTCACCTGGGTGAAGCTTTCATAAATTATTCAGCGCTCAAGGAAACATAATTAAATAAAATAAAAAATAGATTTTGAAAGGCAAGAAAATGAAACAAAGATTTGAGTACCTTGTATCCCTGTACTTCAGAATGACTGGAGTTCTCTAAATCCAAGATCTGATTAGCATATTTAATCTTATGCAGTGTCAGGAATGGTCTTTTATCCTTTAATCAGTCTATTATTATCCATATTAATCCTTAATAACTTATTTTTAAATATACTTTTAGTGCACAGTGATGCAGTGTGTGCTTCTGTGGCTTAGGAGCTTTGCTGGGGTATATGAAAATGCAGGCATGGCATCCAAACGGTAGAGACAAAGTGGATAAAAAGTGAGACAGAAATGAAAACACGACGTGGTTGGCTACATACATCAGACCAGGTTACTTATTATGTAGTTCATGTACCTGTGTGTGGTACAAATGGCGCAAGCATAGGGTGTTGTAGAGTTTATAGGTTCTGATTCAGAAGACTTAAATGTCAGTCCTATTATCATATCCTATGTTGACCTTGAGAGTCATTTCACTTTCATTAGATTCTATGTGTTCACTCAGAAAACTGGGATCAGCACTGCAGGCCCTGACTTAACATTCCTGAAATCTCGTGAAGTATGTAAATAGAAATATAGTTTAGAAGTGCAGTGATTTGGATCTTTTGCAAAAGGGAAGGGAACTAAGAGATGAGGGATGGAAGAGGAAAAGAAGTGGATGAGGAAAGAATTAGGACGTGCTATGCAGCTGCTCCAACTCCCCACGATGAGCAGTCATTACGTACTGCTCATATGGCAACAGAAAAAACGTTTAGAATCTTTGAATAAATGAAATATTTGCATTTATACTACTAGTATGTGTCATAACGATTCAGATTGTATTTAGTGAATGCTACTAATGCATAATGAAATTTGGTTTTTCTACTGTTCCTTGTATAAACATAAATTATGGTGTATATATAAGAAGTTGGAAAAAAGGTAATGTAGAGTTGAAACTGGAGAGGTAAAATGGTATACTAAGGAAAATTAATCATTCCTTTACTCAAAGAGTGGGTCTTTTAAAGTTTTATGTAAGATAAAGATAAGCTAAGATGATTTATTATGGAGACATACTTGGCTAGTGTGAAAAGTACATTTGAGTAAAACTGGATGAAGAAACACAAATTTAAGACGTAGAAACCAGGTAAGTGGTCTGAAGTAGGAATAGTAGAATGGAAGGGAGGGAAGGAAGGAGAAAAAGCAGAGAAGAAAGAGAGAATAAACATGGAGACCAGAAGAGGAATAGCCTGAGGTTTAAGAAGTATTTGCAAATAAAGGGCATAGGATTTAGAGACTGGCTATGGGGAGCAACTAAATAAGAAATAATGTGGACAAAACAATGGCAATGCCTAAACTTACGTGATAGCATTGAAGTGGGGAGAAAAGATAGCATTTGGGAGACCCAGGAACATGTAAGTAGGTATGTTTGGCTGGTTACTGGAAATAGAAATTTGGGAACCAAGTAAGTACAGAAGGCCCCCTATAAACATGTAGAATAACAATGTAAAAGCACTGAACTTGAAAAATGATCAAAATTTAAGGCTGAAAATTAAGGCTGAGAGTGCTTTAGTATGATATTTTTCTTTGATAGCTGTCATAAGCAAAAGATTTAGGGTGAAATACTTCATATTTGGTTCACCAGTTATTCACAAATAGTGTGTACCTGTAAAAATTACACCCAGGCTGGACAGATGGCTCAGTGCATTAAAGTGCATTAAAGTGCCTGGTTAGGCAGCTGCAGGGACCAGGGTTCATACAGTGCCAGCCCTGTCCCAGGGCATTCTGAAATGGTTGAGACAGGGCATGGTGGTGTTTGCCAGTAATTCCAGTGTTTGAGAGGCTAAAAACAGGAGGATCACTATGAGTCCGACCTGTGTAGTGAGACCCTGTACCAAATATAAAACAAACAAAAAAAGAAAAAGTTACTCCTTCTAAGCCATTAAAGATATTTTACAACATTAAAAAATGAAATGATTATCAATATTATTGAGTTTTGTGTAAATATTTTTATTCTGAGAAAAAAAAAACAGAGTTGCTTCTTTAGACTGTTATAAAAATGATTCACTTAATTTTTTGAAACACTTTGGAAATAGGCTAACATAGCTTCAGTGAAGTCTAGAAATCATTTAATATGTACAATTCATTAGCACTGATATTCAATATACAGGACAAGAAGAATGTACATAAAGTTTTCACTGCTATTTGTCATCAAAGTGAAGTGTGACTACTCTTGAAATATATTGAATAACTGGGAATAAGGAAAAAGATATGATAAATGTGGCAATACAAAGTAAATGAAAGATGTATTTTGAAAGTATTTTGGGGGTTCTTACAGAAGCACACATATTCTATCACCCACAACAGAATTCTTCTTGCTGCTCACTTATACACTCCTCTGAAGCCCTCCCAAGGCAGTCACAACCAAGGAGGCTCTGGGCTTTCAGCACATCACAGGGGCATTTTTTTTCTGTGGAGTTTGAAATTTTCTAAACAGCTTGGTACTACAATATTCAAGCTTGTTCCTAAAAACAAACCTAACAAAAAAAGTATGTAAAATAACTCTGCACTAAAGCCGTGAGACAAATGGCATTTAAAACCACACCGTTCTCACTGACGGAGATGATTTCAGCTCACTGCTACCTGAGAGCATTAATACTTTGGATAAGGTACTCTACTGTCGTGTTCAGATAATGGCTTCAGCAGGTTACAATTCTGTGAGAGTAAAATAGGCAGGCAAAAAGTAACCAAACATTAGCTTCACACTGTCACTTGTCCATTTACTCCCTTCTAAAACAGGTTAACAATACCATGGCCAATTGCTACTCCTGGGTGCAAATTCCTGATGATTAAAAATAATGCCAACTTTGCACATTTGTTAGAAGAATGCGCTTAATCTAGGGAACCGAGATAAAGATTTGGTTTAGTGTAGTTCCCTTGAGCACAGGAACAGACACCTAGAATATTTTCTCATTTCTTTTGCAGCAGTTTGCTGCTTATCAGACTGACAGGTACAATAAAAAACAAATGTTTCCATGGGTAGGAAGGCTTTGCTATTATTATTATTTCTAACTTATTTTCATTGCCTTCCTCATGATTCTGGAAAACACATATAATGCAAGGCTTGAAAGAAATATCCATTATGAGGTTTAAGGACTTTGCTTGCTTTGTAACAAGGACAGACCACAGTATTCTGGAAAGAATAGAGAACAAAGAGCTGCTTTTGCCAAGGAGTACATTTTATGTGGAGATCTTCTAATAAAAATAGAATAATGATTATGTCCACTAGCCCTTAATGCCTTATTTGGTCAGTAGAAAAAAAAATTTTTTTTCCAAACAAGAACTCAGGCTACATTTCTCCTATCACTTTTAATTCTTGATTGGTCCTTCTTTTGTCCACTTCTACTTTAAGAAGCTTGAGCTATCTGAAAATCTATTGTACAATCTATTGAACAGTGAGATTACTGTACAATAAGATTTCAGCAGCTGTTTTGAATTCTATCTGAGTAAACTGGTTAGGAAGAAAATAAGGTACCGTGAAGAAAATGAAAAAGCAGAGTTAGTATTTCTTTTCCTCTCGTTAGCTTTTAGTGACTTTCTAAAGAACAGGGGTTTGGTAGACTGTCCTGCAGCTCTTCCAATCCAATTTCCCAAGCATTCCACCCCCATCAATCATACACCCTCAGTCACCTAGAACATCAAACTCCCGGGCCCTTCTTTTCACCTCTTGCTTTGTCTCAAGGCCTAGATTTTATTTTTGAAGGTAAAAATCACTAATTTTTCACAGTGAGCTTACTTTGTCCTACCTCTTTTATCAGGGGACACTGTCCTTTAAGACAGACAAAAATTTCACTCTATGGTCACCAGCTACCCAGTTCTTATATTCAGAACACAATTGGTTCTAATAAAATTTGCATTGTGGAAATTATATTCTACATAATGAACTTGCCTCTGAGAACACATTTACCTAATATTCTGTGAATTCAGAGTAGCAGCACAGTTCTAGGAGCAGTTGTCTATTGTTACTGTTCTATGTGAGATTCAATCTAGTTTACTTGGGTCACAAATTTATCTTCCTTCTTCATCTTCTGGTTTTACTTCTGTGATAAGTCTCTTCTGTCTTCATTCAAATCCCTACCTGAGTCTTTGTGATTTACTCATTTTTTTCAAATATATACACGTGCTTTTAATTTTTCATGAATGGTAAATAAGTAACAATTTCAAAATGCCAAGACTGGCAGAATTAGATCAGTAAGAAAAATATACAGAACACTAAGTATATACTTTTAAACTCAGAGATTGAAAATTGTTTACTAAGCGACCTTACAAAGCTGGGAGTACTTGCATGTATTTGACTCCAAAGAATAAAACTGAAAGATTCCAATTTTTCTCTAGTACTGGAAATTGAATGCAAAGCCTTGTACATGTGAGAGAAGCACTATGCACGAGCTGAATGCTCCGCCCTCAAGCCAAAACTTTATTCTATACAATGGAAACTTTAAAGAAGGCTTTCACATTTTTTAGTACTCCTCACACTTCTAAACAGGGATAATGGCTAAAACCTGGCTTTTTTTTTTTTTTCCTTTCTGTATTTAGGACAGGGTTGACAGGGTCTATAAGGTTTCACTACATAGATCAGACTCATAGTAATTTTCCTGTTTTCATCCCACCAAGGTACTGGGATTACAGACACATGGCACCACGCCCAGTCTGAATCACTGTCTCAGTGATTCAGGCATGGTACGGCAGGAAATGAACCCCAGCCACTGTGCTTCTGCCTAAGCAGGTGCTTCAGTCCACTGACCTATCAGGCCAGCTCTTAAAACCTGGCTTTTACAACTTGTCAAAAGAAATTTATTAGAACATTAAAAAATAGAAAGCACACAAAACAGAAAATAAATATTTTAATGTCACATTCATTTCCATTAGAACACATTCCTGACACCTCATCAGTTTTGAATTGGCCTTCCCTTCTGTTTGCATGCACTTAAGAGGTTAGCAGTTTAGTAATAATTGTTATACCAATAATCTACTTAGATACTGACTTTCTCAAATACAGGATTAAATATCCGAAGCTAAATTTATAACTATTTTTTGACACCTTATATTTCATTTTCCAACTCTAATATTTGTTAAATTTGGAATTTTAGTGTAATATTGGAATCTGCAAGGATTACATGAACCTTTGAAGTAAAACTGAACCTTAAGTCATTGTATGTCATAATAACCATGGCAGCTTATTTTCCATGAAATTATGTAGTCACTATCGTATCTATAAATGTCCTGTATAACTCTTAATTTGGCTTAAAGCTCTGATATCAGTAAGCCTCCATTAACCATTTTTTGCCCCCATTAACTATAAAAGTGTTCATTAGTAAAGATTTTTATCCAATTAAGTTTTGTCTTAAGATAAATATTAAGTATGATGCCTAAAGATTTAGCAACATTTGGTAAGCAAAATTTATCCTTGTTTTTGTCCCTTTTCTTAAATCATTCCACATATATTTTTGGTATAAAAAAAAAAAACAAAAAAAACAAAAAAAAAACCTTTTCTTTACAGTTAAAAGCAGACTCTTGCCCTGGGTTACATAATACAGGCCATTATAATTCATTACTGGTATAATTTTCACAAATTAATGAAATGGATCTTCCAAGATTTCAGTTTACTTAACTATAAAAGCAATGAATTCCATATATTATAACAAAGTGTCTTCTAACACAAAATAGTATAAAGCTAAATTATATAAATTTGTACATTTATAAATTATCTTTTAAAGCAATTTTAAAAGTAGCCTTTTAAAACATGTATTTCTAAGCTGCAAAATTGTGAACTACCGTAGTACAACTTTCTTTAGAAACTTACTGGTTTAGCTGTGAAATGCACTCTATTAAGCCTTTTTTAGTATGTGTTAAAAGTCAAAATCAAGATGATGGAGTTGAATATTTTAAGTATTGATGGGAGCGATCATGTAATTTATTTTGCTAACACAGATACATTCCTCATCATAAAACGGAATAAACCTGATTTTAAGTGAATATGTAAATATGTCTGGGATTTATTTACTATCTAACCTTTGGGGATAATTCCTTTCAAATATGTATACTTTCAAGTGAAAAAGTAGAGAACATTGATATATCTTAAGAACAGTTTTGGGCATATGTAGTAAACAGATATATTGATTAATTTGAGGCTTTAAAAAAAGTTTCAGGCACAGAGGTACGCTCACACATTAGTCTTCCTCCTCTGGTTGTGGTATTGTGAGATCACAGGCAGAGCTGGTTGTTAAAATACATTCTTAATGTTGGCCAAATTAGACTAAAAGCGACACTGCCACAGCAACATTGCAGTGTAACAGAACCAGGAAGAAATGCTATGTGGGACTGCTACAGAAAAACGAGCAAAAACCAGATCCTGGAATTGAAAGAACCTTTGTGGTCATCAAATAACTAAATATCAATATAAGCTCAAAATTCATTAAAATTTTGTTTCACTTCGCACAGAAGGAACTTTAGCGAGGCCTAAAATTTAGGCTTATTCACATTCTAGAATATATCTCTTTACAACATGATGTCTAATAGAAATATGGCTTGCAAGATAAAACTGTGATGTACAATCAAAATATTTCAAAGTCTCATTCAAATTTAACAAAATCTGAAGCAATGTTGAAATTTTATTAAAAAAGTGACTTCTGTGCTTAATGAAGGCGAGAACACTTTGCAAATATTATGACAGCCCAACAAGATCTGCTGTGTTATGACATTCTGAAGGGCACTAAATATTTCTAATCTCAATTCAAAAAGTGGTATTAGCAATAGTAATACTCAAGCGTGATGCTTCAGTTTACAGACTGGGGTTCATTCCAATCCAGTGTTTGATTAACTGATGGGCAATAGCTCGGCTCGGTGGCACAAAGAATGCTTGCTGCTTCCCTCTGCTTAGAACATCCACAACCTAAAATGCATAATAAGATGAGTTAGGCTTCCAACACTGCTCTGTTATTATAAGTCAACTAAAATGCAATGGCGTTTACAGTGAACAACAACAGTAGAGAGTGACAATATCCACATTCAAAATTCAAAATTCACTGTGGCAGTTTTGTTTCTCTGAATTGGTGTTGCAATTCTTAGGATGCTCCTGAAAGATATTCTCTCATGAAAATGAGGTCATGAAAAAGAAAGCAAAATACATGCTTTCCACTTTTAAAGAAAAGCCACCTGCTGGGACAGGGCTCCCTTTTCCAAAATTCTGAAACAATAATCTAATTTCTACCTTTTGGTACTGAGTAAGAAATAAAATTAATATACGGGGGTAGTCAGAAAGGATTTCAGGTCTTCATTACTCTAGTGTATTTGTATTTCATATTACTATTTCCAGACACGGAAAACACAGAGAAGCAACCTGTCCTCCACTGTATTACTCAGAGACGCTCTTCTAAAAAGTCCCTGGGAATGCATGCTTGGTCTATGCTCTTTTTGGCCCTTGGCACATTGCTCAGTAAGACTTTCAAAATGCTAAGTGTCTTTACTGATTCTTTTGAGAGTTAACTGTTTAAATGCTAATACTAAAATATAAAAGAAGTTTAAGAAAAATAATTATATATATATATATCTTTGAACTAATGTATATGTGATTTAAGTCCACCAAAAACCATTACCTTTAGTTTGAAGGAATGACACTAAAGTCTGAAATGACACAAGATCAACTGTTACTACAAGAACACATCTATGAGCATACACTCTTCCTATATGGAGTTATAACAATCCATGTATAACAAGAGGGCTATACTCCTTCATTCAACTTGTAGAAAATATGCTTCCTTGCTGCATGCTCAAGCCAATACTGTCAGGGAACAATCAATAGGAGAAGGAAATTAAATTGAACTTTAGCACTTTACCTGTTCTCTTGTGAACCAGCGGGCATCCTCTATTTCATTCTTGTCAACTTTAATTTCTGTAGACACTGCCACAGCTAAACAACCAATCATTAAGGAGGAGGGCATTGGCCATGGCTGACAAGAGACATACTGAACATGGCCAACTTTGACTCCACTTTCCTCTTCTACTTCTCTCCGAACAGCATCTTCTATTGTCTCCCCTAATCAAACGGGGCAAAAGAACAAGCTGTTGATGAACATTCCCTGGACATTCTGTGCTACAAATGGTGTAAACATTTGAAAGTCACTTTGGAGAGAAACACAATTCAAAGAATACAAGTATAAGACAAAGTGAACAAGACATTATTTTTAAAAGGATATGACCACATCTGATCTCAAACTGTCAACAAGAAAATTTTTGCTTACTAGAGTTCCACATTTGTCAGGTCTATTTTACAAATAATAATTATAAAATCTATGATGATCTGTAACATATTATTGGCTAAACATTATACAAACACCACATATAATGAAATTCACGATTTTTTCTTGTTAGGCAATTGTTTTCTGTTAAGTGACTGTTGATTCAGCCTTGAGAAAAAAATAATGTGATGTTTGTAAATGTCCTCTGCAATTCTGATTTTCACAGAACTGAGAACCTGAACACAGGAAAAAGCTTTTAAGCAGATTTATCTGGAAGTTTACAAATATTTAGACCTACATAGATCTACTTAGCAAAATATATTTTAAAATGTAATTTCCCTGTTTAAAATTTGATAAAACAAAAATTAAGAACTTATATCTATCAAAATAGAATATACATTAAGACCCAACTTATGAAGTTGCAGACTTTTGCCAACATCCATGGACCTTGCACTAGGAGAGCTGGTAGATGTGAACCCATAGTGAAGTAGCACATGTAGCTGCAGGCACTGCTGCAGCTGTGCTGTGCTCACTATGCTGTGGGACAGGGACAGCAGCACAATACTTGCTCAGAGTCTAGGATGCCTGGAGGAAAGAGGACAACAGGATGATGGGGAGGAGGCTGCAAGAAGAGCAAGGGAACACACATGGCATATAAGCAGCAAAGGTGTGGAAGACTCCTCTGTAAGACTTAGGAACAACTCTGATGTAGGAACATTCTCCTGGAATTGAGATTGATAAAGTTTGGGATTCACTATATAGCAAAGTAGGTCACCAGCTAATACAATAGCACAAAATCCATGAGTTTAACATATATATTTGAAAGCTCTTAAAATGTTAAAGAAAGGAAGATAATGAAAACAAAAATAAGACAAAAGATATAAATAGAATTCAAAGCAAAGGAAAACTGGATGCATAATGCACATCTGAAAAAGATCTCCATCAGAATGGAAAGAAACTATCAAATAGAGCAAACAAACACAGGAGAAAAAGAGGTATACAGAAGCAATCTTTCAATTATTCTTTTGTATACTGCAGCAAAATAGTTCCACCAGCATATTCTACAAGTGGACCTCTCCTGCACCCTATATAGGTCATGACTGTGGCCAGATCTACAGGATGGATATCAAGGAAATAGCAGTAGCTCAGTCCCACAAGTGACACCTGGCCACCTGTAAGTCATGTACAGTGTCCATGTCCATGACATACTAGAATTTTGTGTGATACCCTATCCACAAACTGTTAGAAGTGCTGCATATATTTACCATTCTTGTATTTGTGTTGTATGCTATCCTTAGTAATTCTTTAGTATAACGAGAACATTCTCTTAGTTGAATTGTTTTCAAATATTTAATTTTGAATTAATATTTAATTTTCTAAACTGTTTAATCTTAATTTTTAAGATTTATATTGTATCTTTGACTTATAAACTACTTATAAGACATGGTATTTTCTCCTAGTATTAGAAACTTTAAAAAGTATATTTCCAAAAAAAATTTTTAAAAAGTATATATTCATTTCCATTGACTTTATATTACTTACCTTTTACACATAAACACATCTTTTTTCTTTCTTTTAGCCCTCTGAATTAATTAGTCTAGTTTCTTACATACTTGCTCTTTTTTTTTTCTCTAATGAGGAATAAGATGTTATTTAATTTTGTTCTTCCATAGCTAATTTTTTTCATACATATGCCTTAATGATTGTTTTTCTTCACAATTGGTTTTGGAGAATTTCATTTTTGTGTATCTTGGTAAGATTTTATTCAAATTTCTTATGCAAATGGTTCTTTTTTCTTGGAAATGTGTTATAATTTCAACTAAATTCAGAAATTTCAAATTTTTTAAAAAATTAAACTTAAAAAAATAAAATGAAAAAGATCTCCATCAGCAGAAAAATAAAAATTAAAACAATGACATTATTTCATAACCCTCAGAAAGACAAATTAAAAATGTGAAAATCCTGACATGGTGAAGACATGGAATAATGAAACATTTCATGCACAGCTGGTGGGCGTGTAAACTGGCAGGAACATTTGCTCGTGCTCTTTGGCAACACTGAGGAAAGGTTAAGAGGCTCACACCACGCGAGCTAGCCTTCCCACTCTATGATCAAACCTAGACCACTTTTGTGTGCACATAGAGAGAAGAATAAAATGCTGTCTGTGATAGGAAAAGCCTCAGAACACATTAAATATCTATTGCAGGAAGAAAGAAAACAGTTAAAAACTGACCTGGCACTACAGGAGACTGCAAAGTAATCAGGAGCAAGGCCTTGGAAGCCCAACTCTGCGGGCCGGAATGATCTCAGGCATGCTCCCAGCCTCTGAGACTTGGTGCCTTGCGTTGACACTTCTGGGCCAGTGCTCTACTGCAGGAAGCTGTGTGAAGGTGTGGGCGGAGTCCACAATACCTCCAGAAATGAGCTTTGTACCACACAGATTTAGTGCTGTTATCTAGTGACAGGACTTAAGATGGGAAACTGAAATTGAATATTAACTAAATGAAATGAATACATGCATTCATTTATTCTATGGATACTCACTGAGTCCCTAATACATGGGAGACAGCTAGGCTTGGGAGACAGAAATGAATAAACCGAAGGTCCTGCATTTGTGGGATGGGCATCCAGTAAGGTAGACAGTACACAAGTATGTATCATATTGGGTTACACTGTAGGCCATAGGGCAAAGTCTGGCGGCACAAGGTGAGGATTCACTGATGTGTGTGTGGGGGGGTGACCACAAAGGCCCTCTGGGAGGCAACATCAAAGCATGCACAGAAAATAAGTGCAAATTATCTAGGAGCCTTGCCAAGAACAATATATGAAAGAATGAGTACTGAGTTTTTAATAAATGAAATCACTAGTAAAATAGGAAAATTAAAACATGTTTAATTCAGCTATCAAGAAAGACAAATTCAATGGCTTCATAGGTAAGCAGAAGCAACTAGAGGCTATATTCATAAGTGAAATAAGACCAACATGTATAAATATCCTATTACCTCCCTAATGTAAGAACCCTAAAGAATAAATAAAGCTGGAAAGGTATAATAGATATAGTAAATGGAAAGAAACTGAATGTAAGGATTAAACAATGAAGATGTGAGAAATGAGGACAGGAAAAAAAAGGAGGGGGAAAACATAGAAGTATATATATAGGATGGCTGAGATGACTGTACTCATAATTTCCACCAGTTTTTTTGAAAATAGCAGTTAATGTTTAGAATTTTCACCTTAACTAACTCTGTATGCTGATATCTACGATCTGAGCAATGACGTTGAGGAAAACGATTTGTAATACAAAATCCATAATTGAATACCTCTCCTCTTGGTCTTCTGAATGTGCACCATTTCTAAGGTCTTACCAATTATTACATTTTTTCTAAAATATTTTTAAAATACAAGAAAAAATTAAGATTTATTGAAAGCAAGCATTACTATTCAATTATTTGTCCAGTTTTGCATACCTATATTTATTAATCTAAGCAGCAGACTTGATGATGATAATAGATTATATAACAACCATTGATGGTTAGCTATTCTGTTCTAAAAATCTGTAGCATATGTATTGTTGCATGTTATCCTGTTTCTTTTTTTAATTTGTTTTTGCTTCTGATTTTACTCTTCAAAATAAAATAAAATTCACTTAAAAAAATAAACATGTTTAACTTATGTCTTTAAAATGATAAATTTTTAAAAATGATGCAGTCTTATAACATGAAAATTTATTGGAAATTATAACTCAAGATATAATTATAACTTATACCTAAGAATTTTATTTGGAAATTATGTTAAATTAAATTATAAAATGTATTCAGACAAGGCTTACCAGGTTCAACAAATCCAGCAAGACAAGTAAACATTCCAGGGGGAAATCTTTTCTGCCTGCCTAAAAGGCATTTGGTCCCATCTGGATGAATGACTTGCATGATTACTACTGGATCTGTTAAAAGAAATCAGATACCTGAATGACAAGAAAAAAATAATTTAAGATTTGCTGTGCAAAGTCACTGTCTGGTAGGATGTTAATGAAGGTATATTTCCTCTAGGAACAAGATTCTTTTCTGCTTTGATGTGGCTGATGACTGAGTATTTCACAGAAGTACCATACTATCAGTAAGCTAAAGACCAGTTTTTCCTTCCTTCCCACAACCTTAGCAACATTTATTCTGTACTTAGGGCATGGTGTGCATATTATTTTTTAATGAGAAAAAAGTCTGACTCATAATACATGGACATGGAAAATTAAATTTTTATAGTAAATACAATAGATTTCCCTCTTGTAGCTTTTTCTCTTTTCCATGCCAGAAACAAACATATTTTTTAAAGGTTATGTGGCTGTTCAGTTTGTTAAAATCATTTAAAAATTTAAAACAAAAGTTCATCTCTCAAACAGGCAATAATGGACAAATTCTTCTTACTAGATCATTGCTAAGAACTAGGGATTCAGTGAAAAAGGCTCTTGGACAACAAAAGCAGCTGTCACTGAGCTGTAGATTTCACTCCACAGAGGCCTCTCTCGGTGCTGCTGAGTCCCTGTGTGTTTTACAGTTCTAAGGGGCTAGGTTCTCAGATTTCCAAATCTATAGCAGATACAAAGCAGCAATTTAGAAGGCAAGAAGGTAAAGGCAGAAACTGCAGCAATGAGAGCCTAGCTCCCTGCTGCACTGCTCTGGAAAGGCACTAAGTGGGCAATGCACTGCCAGGGGCTCGCTGGCTGCAGGAGTTGCACTGCTGACTTCCAGAATCTCGTCCCTCAACACATTAAATTCGTATTGAATTGCCTGAAGTTAAGAAATGACTAACTGTGCACAATCTTTGATTAAAAAAATCATACAGGTACTTAATACTTAGTTTCGACAGCTAAACGTGCTCTTAATATAAAGTTTGACATTTTTGCTCTTTCAAAAAATTGGTCTTTTGGGCCAGCAAGACGGCTCAGCAGCCTAAAGCACCTGCTTAGGCAAGCTTAGGCAACCATAGGAATCACAGTTTGATCTCTGGCACCACATGCTGTGCCAGCCCCACCACCAAGGCAGGCTGAGCTGGCCATAATATTAAAAAAAAAAAAAATTAAAAAAAAAATTTCTTTCTAGAAATGTCTTATTTTATAGGATTCTAGGTAGCTGCAAAAGAAAAGGCTTACCAACTCTGGGGTACGACGTGTTGTGAACACCCTGGAGACTAGGGCAATCTTCTTTCAAACACACTCTTTTATATCCACCTTCTTCAATTTTAGTTGCACTTCCGCAGGTTGGGCAGAACTTGTATCGACTGTGCCAGGCAAGAACTGATCTTGCTTGAGCTACCACTCCTTTAAAAAAGCACAGAAAGGTTTCATGCTGTGATAAACTGCAAAAAATTTAATATGGAGGCATAATGTTCTTAAGCAATAATAAACACATATACTGTTTACTGAACAGTGTGATCATTGGTTTTAATACTTGCTTTTGTGGCATGTTATCTTTTAGATGACAAATGAAAACTACATTTAACTTTAATTTGGACAAAATGTAATTCTCATATAAGATAGATGAACTAATAATCCCTACTATACACTATTAAGTCAGATTTTTAACCACAGATATTTAAATTCTGGATGCACTTAACTGTGGTATGTGGTGAATTTACAAATACGACTTTGCAAGCATGACTTCTAGAAAAACACACTACAGTTGTGCTAGGGATGTAACTCTGGTAGAATGCGTGGCTAGCACGTGGGAAGCTCTCCATTAGGTCCCCAGTAGTGCAAAAATAGAACTAAAGGAAAATAATAAAATATTATCAGTCAGTTTCTAATGGGTACCTGAACTTCAAAGAAAACACTGAGGAAATGGCAGGTACTACAGGCTGGCCCATGGCATTAAGATATATTGTATTTATCATAGCTGTGGTTCACTGTGTTTATGAAAAAGTCTCACAGACTACATTTGGAATATATGTATATATTTTGTTTATAATCTTTTTGCTGGTATTTAACATGGTCTGACTAGAATCATCACATGAGTTAATGAGACTAGAAACTATATTCTACGTGGCTGATGAACTTGCTTTCCTTAAAACACATGATTTGGCCCATGAAATTCTGAAACAAAACCATAATAAAGAATATTTTAACTGAGAAAATAACAATGAAATTCAATGAGTAGCAGATAACATTACATATCTGCCTACTGCCTTGTAATAGGTAATTCACACTAGATTATCAAATGTAATTCTTTCAGGAGCATCACAACAGGAAAAATAATTTATAAAGTACTGTATGTTAACCACCATTTAAAGAACTTTATATAAATTATGTAATGTTTAGAGAAATGTCACGAGGAAGGTATTGTAATTGTCCTTATCTTCTATAAGAGCAAACAGGTAACAAAGTAGTCATGTAAGATTATCCTAAGTAACATGTAAGATAATCCAACAAGTGAGTTTAAGGGCCTCAGTTTCCTTACTAATGCTAACAGCATGTGATTCAGTTGCTTGCTCTCCTCTTGAGGTACTCTGCTGTCTCAATTTCCTCCATTATGGTGACACTGCTACCTTTGTTGGTCCTTCTTATGCCTGACCTGCAAATTTCCATGCACTTAGGTTGTCCCTGTTGCTTTCAATTCGCTACACAATCTCGGTAGTTTCTTGGGACCTGTCTTGATGGCTGCTATGAATCTCTATTCAGCCTTCTTCCCTGAGTTCTAGATTCTAAGATGAATCTCAGCAACTGAATTTATCTGAAAGAAAATTCTCTGTTTACTCTGTTTGTCTTGCTATCACTGTTCTATCCATTATCCTTTATTTTTAAGAAAGAGCATCATTACTAAACTTTCCTAGAAGCCACTCTTGCTTTTTTCTTTATTGTATCTTTTACTTAACCTATTAGCAGTTACTGTTGCTTTTATCTCCAATTGTACTTCTTAGATTCCTTAGCATGAGACAAGGTCACCACAACCTACCTCTCACTTCTAAAGGTCACAACTATACATCAGTGCCTAGCAGTATCACGTCCACAGTATCTCAAACTTTGTCCTGCCTTATGACTGTTCTGGTGAAAGACACTGGAATTTCTTACCTGGACTATCCAGTTCCCTCATAATTGACTTCTAAACCTTACTGTCATGTCTCCTATAATTCATACTGTAAAAGTTAATATGAGGTTTTTGTTACACACACAAAAATATAGACCATGTTACAACATGTACATGGCATTTAGACCTTACTGCAGGATAAAAAGACAGCAACAGAAGACAAAACAGTTGAGGGTTTTGAGGTTATGATTAGTGCAGAATAGTGGCTGAAGAATTAAATGAAATCATCATACGTTGCGAGTTAATTTTAGGAAGCTAATACTGGGAATGCTAAAGAGAGTAGTGTTACAGATTAAACATTTTAGGAAGTTTCTAATGAAGATAGCATACTTCTACTGCTTACTGAAAAAAATGTGTTCCCTGGAAATGATAAACACACATTAGTCCAACTCAGTTCCAAAGCCAGATTACTATCAAAAACAAAAAAGCAGTGTCTGTATCTTACCAGCTTCTTTTTCTTTCAACTGTAGAAGAGCTGGCATTGGAGGATGAAGAAAATAACAGTTTTCATGTCTTTGCTTAAATTCTTCAGCAGCAAGAAGATCTATACCTAGAGCAAACCAGGCAATCAACCCATCTTCCTCTTCTGCTGGGACTTCTCCAGTATGATTCTGTAACTGTTTTTGCATTTCCAGATCTACTCCAAGGAAAATCAAGGTGATCTTCTCAGGCTGAGCCAAGTACTCCTTTATATCTGTGTAGTGCAGCTGACAGAGCCTGACTTCTGGTTGTTGGAAGCTTTCTTTATTGCCACCTAGAGTGACCAAGGGATTTAAATCTGAGAAAAGGATATAAACTGTGGATGGATGGCTTTCTTTGGCTAGCAGCCAGTCAGAATTAGTTCTTTTTTCACTTTTTCGATCCAGTAGTGTTTTGCTAAAATAATTTTCACATTCTTCAACTTCATTGGTTAGGAACCAAGGCTTCTTCCCACCTTTAGCATTAGCTAGTAAGTTAGCTATATGCTTATAACCCCAAAATACAGCAATATCCAGTGCAGTTTGCTTTGATTTATTGACAACTGATCTATCACACCTACAGATGGAAGAAAAAAATTGGGCAGGAAAAATAAAATTGGAGGTAAACATTTTCTTAGTTTTAGTTCAATACAATATTTCTAGGTACACATTTAATCCCTCCACTTAATGCTTTTATACATACTTGCCTATTTTGGTACAGTGCTTACTATTGAAAATCCATAATCACAGTGAGGAAAGGTTATAGTGAGTAATTACAATTTCTAGATAATTACTCATAAAAACTAGTAATTGTAAGCAGCATAAAGATGCAAAAATTTTACAAAGAGCCTTTGCTAATCACAGCAAGATTTGTATTTTTTATTTGGGAGAAAAATATTAGACTACTCATAAACTTCTTTTACTATTAAGTAGGACAGGTTGTCCTTTCTTTGGCAGTACATATACTATTACTTATGACAAGTTAATTCAACAACAATTGTAATAATAATAATGACAATAATAGAGCTTTGGACATAGCTCAGGGGTAGCGGGCTTGCCTGACATACATGAGACTCTGGGTTTTATTCTCAGGACCAATAAACATAGGTACAGTTTTCAGTTGGATATTATGATCCTTTTTGTATGATAAACTGATCAATGAGCTACATACTGGCCCAGTAAAATAAATACAGTGAGAAGGATGTTTGTTTGGAAGAATATATGTAACACAGAAATTAAACCACAGACCCTTTCCAATGGTAGAGCCCGGAATGTTTACCCTTTCTCAAGCAGAAACTGGACAATATCCGGGTGCCCATTCCTTGCAGCATACATTAAAGCAGTCCAGCCATTTTCAGAAGTTTCATTGAGAAGAGATGGAGAATAACTGAGTATTCTTGTTAAGTTGGCAATATTTCCTTCAGCAGCCGAACTGAGAAATTCAAAAATTATTTCTTGTTTTGGGCTTCCTTTACTAGAAGACATTTCTTCCTTCAAAAAGGAAAATGGGGGGAAAAATCCTTCATTTACAGTTGCTTTTTGCAATAGAAAAATGTTACTTGAGCACTGACATTAGAATAAAAGTTTATAAAACAATACAATCTTATGTTGCAATCAAAATATTCACTTCACAATTATCATTTGAAAATAATTTATATGCTCATAGGAGTGTGTTAAAATATTAAAATAATGCATGAAGGCTTTCACAAATAAAAGGTGTGAGAGGGAAGGGTGGTACCATTACAAAAGCTAGGGGGTAGACCAGAGGGGACTTCGCTATGAGCAGGGACATGAAAGGGAGAGTTAAATAAAGGCAGAGGGTTTATGTAGTATTGTATGACTCTACAGTATCATATATAGGTCCCTGACCTCAGAAAATTATGATCCTATACTTAATTACTTAAGTTTCACATAAGAATAATTCACTGCTTTATCTTGCAGCTAATTCTGCAATCCATATGGTACTGATTTTTGTTGATACATTGGAGTAGGCTAGGTCAAGATATGTTTAATTCTAATGGATAATTCCTATGACTGAGCACTATTATTGAAATTACTCTTTGTTTCATGGCACTGCAGTGTTATCCTTGTCACAAATGAGATGGCCACATATTTTTTATCAAGATGTAAGTTCTGTTGGTCAGTATTGTTCTTGAATCAGATTTAATCTTTTAAACCATTAACTCTATCTGCTTTGACATTCTGGTATTTTAGAAAAAAAAAAAAAAGCCATGGTCCTGTACTTAATAAGTGTCATCTACTCATGGATTATATGTGGTAGGACACACACTGAACTGTGTAGGAAACCAGTTCTTGTTTCAATTGTCTGTAAACTTTTTAAAGTATTCTTTTTAGGACAGCTGCTTTCTTCTATGCAATGCTCTTAGAAAAGATCTGAGATTTTAACTCTTCTACCATTTCTAGGGTACATGGGCCAAGATCAAGTTATAAAGCATAATTTTTGACATTTGTGGCTTCATGTTTCAAACTGCAATCTGGCTGATCAACTCTGTAGTCTAGCATAAACAATATTTAAGCAAAAATGGGCTATTAATTTCATTTTGTATCTTCATATTTCCTGTTTGTTACTTACAAAGAGATTAAAATCTACATACCGGGTGGAAAAAACCTCATACTCAAATCTGTTTACAAATTAGAGATGATCTTTACATTGAAAAACAACTTTATCTCTTTTGATTTATTCTACATTTCCATTCTTTTCATTACAAAGTTTCCAAATGCTCTGAACATTTATCAATAACAAACGCTGTCAGCCTTTATGACTTTACTTTGAAGAACTGCTAAACAGACCCCTGCATGGTGTATCACTCACGTTGCCTTTCTCCAATAATTTTTATTTATTTATTGGGGAACTGGGGATAGAACTCAGTCCCTTGCTTATTCTACTGTGCTATCTCCCAAGCCCCTATAATTATATTTCACAAGCTTCTGTTACAGTTTCTTCACTTAGGCTATCTTTTAACTGACTTCACTGTCCTGTGATCTCCCTTGGTAATGGTCCCTCTAGATCAACCCATGTGATTGCGAAATTGTTCTCCAAAACTACAAGGTAACTCACCAATCACTATCCTCAATGCTACTCTGATGTATAGGGCACTCTCGGAAGAAATTTAAAAAACAGAATAAGAAAAAGAAAAAAAGTACGTTTTCCCCTTTGCTTTCCTAACAATAAAGTCATACAGAAATAATGCATTGCTCATTTTAGCGGGGACAGAAGAGCCAATGCTTAGCTCTCCGGCTTGCCCCTCCTTTATTTATTGACAGGTCCAATGAAAAGGGTTTGAAAGCACAGTGAAGTGCTAACCTTGCTCCCTAAGAAGGGCATGAACTATCTGAGAGGTCACTGAAAGAACTTGGGGTTTAAGAGGACTTACTTTTTTTACTAAATCAAAATCGACTTTTACTGACATTTAGTAGCCCGTGACCCAAACCTGCCCAAGGTCACACAGGAGTGCGACAGAAAAAGACCTCGTGGAAGACTCATGTCACTTAAATCACCAATATTCAACGCATTCTTGCTCCAAGCCCTGGGCGAGCCACTCAACCCGTTTGCGCAAACCCGTACGGGCTCTCAAAAGGGTCAAATACAGTAGCGTTCACTTTGCCACTACTTTGAGAAGTTTTCTAAAGTAATATCACATCTGACGTAGCGTCTTTTCTCTTTTCTTCTCTTTGTTTTTTAATATCCCATCCTAAAACTGGGGCTGGAAACTCCAGCAGCCGCGCCACCGCGGGAGAACACCACCCGGTCCCGGGAGCCCCAGCGCCCCGGCCACGGCGCCCGCCAAACCCGCGCGAGGGTGCGCCACTCGAGACCCAGCAGCCAGTATGGGACGCAGGTCACCGCCCCAGAGGGGTTCCTGGGGCCGACTAACTCGCCACGGCTGCTACTAACCCAGTGTGACCAGAGTTGCCGCGAACAGGACACCGCTAGGAAAGCCAACTCGCACTTTCCCCAGCGGCGGATGCAGCCTTCCCGACTTCCGGCCTAGGTGGTGGTGGGGGAGTTCTCCGCAGGGCTTCTTGGGAGTTGTAGTTTGAAGACCTCCGCTGGGCGAGACTTAGCCAGGGCCGCCTAGGTGCTGTGGTGGTTCTGCTGCCCAGAGGCCGAGCTGGTAATAGGCAAGAGTGGGCTGGGGGAAAAATGTAGGTCGGTGAGAACCATTTGCAGTTTTACAGTAATTCGCATCTAGCTCCAACAACTTTGCAGCAGCCAGTACTGCCCTATGAGATTGCATCTTCCAAGCATACTATACTGTTATGTAATCCAGGAATACTCAGGGGACCTACTGTCTTCTGTATGTGACTTCAAATAGGCTAATGGACCCTTAAGTCTAAAAGAGTACCATATGTTGATATCTACCTCATTCACTAGTCTTTTACTAAGTATATATCCATCTGGGCATCGTGCTGTAAGATGCTCTTGGCTTGAAGCCTCTCATAAAACATTGAATTGTGAGGCTTAAGTAAAATGACAGAAAGTGTGCCGAGGCTGCCAAGGCTGACCCTTGCCCTACAATTATTCTTACTTATTTTGTTTCCTCTGCTTTCCTGCTCCAAACCCACAAAAATTAGGTATGAGCTTGCAAAGCTAGGGGTTTGGGAGGTTTGTAATTCCTAGACCAAAGTTCCTCCTTTGCCAATCAAAAACAGATACAGGAGTAATGATTGATTTTTGTTTTTTTTTTCTACAGTGTTATTATGCCTTGGAAGCTTCTCACGGTAATATTTTATGTACTAGTTAGCAATATTTGTCCTACTTTTCCCAAAGGCACCCTACATTTCTTTCTATGAGTAGTTGTCCTAAAAATGGTTAAATCTTTCAGGTATCAGACAGAAGGTCACAAAAACTACTTAAGGCCTGGGGAGATAGTTCAGCGGCATAAGCAAACTGCCTGGGAAGTGCAAGGTCCCAAGTTTGATCCTTGGCACTACAAAAAGCAAAACAAAATAAAAACAAAAGCTCAAAAACCTATTTAAGTTACTTCACTCAAATACCCCATCTTTGTATTGGAACATATATTTGAGTAGATAGATTAGCACAATTGTCTCAGTTACTCTTCTCTCATTCCTGGGGAAAAATACTGAGCACCCCAAATAAGGAGAGGAAAGGCTTGCTTAGCTCACAGTGACTGGACGTTTGAGTCCATTCTCGACTGACTCCAAGGCCTACTGGCACACGGCAGAGAGCAGCGCTTCATGGCAGCAGAACAGCAACAACGGCAACAGAGGGAGAAAGTCTCCTTCCCTTAAATTGCATTCAGGCTATCACCACAGGCTGGGGAAGGTACACACACCCATAATCCCAGCGACACCAAGATTCATCATCCCAGTGGATCATTAATCAGTCTCAAACTCTAGAAGTCCCTGCCCTATGATTGCATGAGGCTTTGGGGGGGATAACTAGACACAAGCCATAACAATAATGAACCCTTGTTATGGTTTATGTCTAGTTGTCCCCCCAAAGCCTCATGGAGTCACTGGGTGGGCACTTCTAGAGTTTGAGACTTGATTCATGATCCCTGGGATTATAGGTTTTAGTACTGATGGGATTATGGGTGGAAGTACTTCTGGGATTATGGGTGTAGCCTAGGGCGGGAGCTAAGGCGGAGAGCCTGAATGTAATATAAAGAGAGACAGAGAGATAGACTGGAGCTCTAGCTGTTGCTGTTGCTCTGCTGCCGTGTTGGTTGGCTACCTCTGCCGCCATTTTGCTGCTGTTCTGCCGCCATGAACTGGATGCTCTCCGCCCTGCTCCACTCAGCCTTGGGCCAACCAAATATGGACTGAAACCTCCATGAACTGTGAGCTAAATAAACCTTTCCTTCCTTCATTTTGAGTGTCGGGTATTTGTCCCAGCAACGAGCAAAAAGTAACTAAGACAACCCTCATACATTAAAAAATCAGCATGAGCAAATATGAACACATAGATCTCCTAGTATTTAAGAGCTTTGAAATATATTCCAGGCATATAACTAATAAATATTCAAGAATAAGATTTTAAAAGTTATTATAAATATCTAACATCTAAAAAAGAATTTAGCTACATCACTAATAAAATTAAATTTTTGACCAAGTTGTGTATTAACATGACACATTCAATAGAAAATTATTCAATTAGAGTGTAAATTTTGTTTTCAGTTGATTCACTGAAATCAAGAACTAAAAGTCTCCAAGTTACATTTCAATGCCTTCATTCTCACTTTCCCAGCAATTTTTTGTTGAACACTAACAATCATTTGCTCTAAAAAATTTATCACATCTGAATTTTCTGAGATTGTATTCCTCTGGGGTCCTTTCTCCATATATTTATTATATGTTAGTAGTTAAATTTACAGGGATTGAGTTCAATCCCCAGTACCTTAAAAATATTTATAGGTTTACTAATTATTGTACTACATAACTAATTGTACAATGTATGGTTGTCTCTTTGCCCCTTTATAGCTGACCTTTGCTTTCAAATGTTCTGAATCGAATGAAGTTAATGATAAACATAAATTTCTCGTTGATGTTTTGGCTAATGATTATAGCAGCTATTGATGACTATTTTATAAGAGTTGCAAAATGATGGTGTGCTAGGTTGGTAATTTACAGTACAGTTACTAACAAGAACTTTTACCATACAATTTTTTTTCTCCTTAAGTACAGTTTGTAAGGAAAGGTAGGATAAATATGTGATTTTATCCTGTTTACCTTCTCAATGCCATAATACCTGACACTTATAGGAAGAAATGTTTGCTTTGGCTCACAGAGTGTAGAGGTTTCTGTCCATAGTGGCTGGCTGCAAGGTACAGCAGTACACCAAAGAAGAAACAGTCTCTGGCATGGCAGCAGGAAACAGGAGAGAGAGCAAGGGAGGAGCCTTCCAGGCCACACTTCCAGGTAGCATGTCCTCCAAGCAGGCTTCATCTCCGAACAATAGGTTTGGCTATTATACCCTTCAGTGGATCAGTCCACTGATGGATGTTGCACCCCTCTGCCCCCTTCACCTCCCCAAAACCCCACCTCTGAGCACTTGAAGCTTTGTGGGGGACACCTAGACATAAACTAAAACACTGGCCTGGTATATCTCTTATGCTTTCCTACACCATTACTTATGCCATGCCATTTTTCCAAACTTTAGTGCTTTCCTTTATCAAATCCTACCCACATCTTTTCTTTGCATTGTGTAGAGACCATTGCTGTCATAGGCTTGTTAGTTTCCTATGAGCATTTCCTTGTACGTTGCCCATGATTGAATGCTTCCTGTTCCTTCAACGTCTACCATCATAATTTTTTGACTCAGAGACTTGTTTCTAATCACTAGATTATATGTTACTCCCCTGCTCAACAGATCAGTATAACTAGATACTCCATACATTTTTATACTTATGTTTTTGTTTGTTTTTTAAGAAAGGATTTTTCTGTATAGTTCAGGCTGATCTTGAACTCATTATGCAGCCCAGGTTGGCCTCAGAATTCAGTGTGATTATGTTCTTTATCTGTAATGGGTATTTATTTAATTAATTAATTAATTAATTAATTTATGTTTTGTGACATGGGAAGTTGAGGTCAACTTTCACACTCAGCTGTATTCCAGTCCTTTTTTTTGAATAAGGGTCTTGCTAGTCACCAGTTTACCCAGTTGCCTCAGCTTCCCATGGACCCATGATTAATAACTATCACTTTAATGGCTGTCTTCACTTTCTTAGTTCCCTGCCATTCTTCCTTCCTGATTTTTCCACTATTAGTTCCCTGTAGATTACTAATAGCTTGTGAATCCTTGTCTCAGGATCTTCTTCTGGGGAAACCTAAACTGGGAGACAAAGTTTTTTTTTTTTTTTTTTTTT
>PVJA010009521.1:0-36606 GCA_004027025.1 Myocastor coypus
CGGGGACAAGGAAAGGGAGGGGAGGGGAAGGGAGAAAAGAGGAGGGGCGAGGAGAGGGATTACAGCTAATGATCTAGAAGGGACACGGGTCCCCAAAGAAAGAGTGAATTGAAAGCAACTCAGATGGTAATAATGAGTATTCGGGGATCTGTCTGATGGGAAACTGACCTAACACAGAGAGAAAAGCCAAAGAGGTTTGGAGAAACATTGGTTTTGCTTTATCATTAAGAACACCACTTAATGATTTTTGAGAGACCTAAGCAAATATTGGAATTAAAAAAATAAAAATTCTGGCTTGTGCTTCTTGGACCGAGCCTCCAGAATGTGACGAGGTCAGCTGGGACACACAGTTCATCAGGGTCCCGTGAGCCAGGCCACAGGTAGGGAGCTGCTGCAACAGCGGCCAACTACAGCCTGCAGGCTGAATGTAGACGTCTTCATCTCTGAATCCTCTGGCTACTTTCAGGCCACCACGACCGTGCTGCGTAGCTGTGACGGGGCTGGTGGGACTCACAAGGCCCCAGGTCTTTACCACCTCACCTCTGTGCATGAATTTGCTGAACCTTGGCTTATATTTTTCCAACTTTATTTATTTTCTGAAACTCTATTTATTATGGCCGGTTCAGCCTGCACTGAGGGTGGAGCTGGTACAGCATGTGGTGCCAGGGATCGAACCGCAGTTCCCGCGGTTGCCTAAGCTTGCCTAAGCAGGCACCATAGACCACTGAGCTATCTCGCCGGCCCCCTCCAACTTTATTTTATGCATTTACTTATTTTATTTTTTAAAGAGAGTACAAATTAGAATTAAAACAGAAAAAAATTAAAGGTGCTACTGAATTTCCCTTCAAGTAAGATGCATTTCACAGTAATGATTGTAACACAGAGTGCTGTTGTCTTCCAACCAGTTATTCACATAGCCAGATAGATGCATGTAAAACTGAAGAAGAAAGAAAAAAGGAGAGAAACATACAAGAAATTGAACGCTGGGCCAACAGGGCCTATTTTGCCTTCTTCTGCACAAGGCCTGGGTTGACAGAACCAGGGCTCTCGTCAGACACCTCTGAGCCAATACAGTTCTAGCGTGGGTCCCTAAGGAAGGACTGCTTACCTAAGAGGGGAGGAGAGGTAGGGAAGATGGAACCCAGGACAGAGCAGGAAAGGCTGGAGGCTGGAGCCCGCTCAGCCCTTCAGGCCGGGGTGAGGATGCCACTCCTTTTGCTGGTTGCTGTTCTGGCCTCTTAGGGAAGCGGGTTTCCATTATTGGCCACCTGACATTTCCTACCTGGTACAGAACTTAGTATCTTCTTCATTGCTTTGACCTTAGTGCCTTTCTTGAAGACCCATCCATCAAGAAGCATGGCTTGAGCTACGAAGCCCACTCACAGCTCTGAGGATTAGTTCAGCAAAGCGAGATGACGCGCAGAAGGCTACATTTCCACCAACGCAAGACAACAGTGATAAAAAGGACTCAGGGACAAAAAGACGCGAGATTACTCACCCAGGGGACATTCAGAGACACTCGCCCTTTAGGGCATACGCATACAGAGACATCAGCAAACCCAGTCAGATAAGAAGTGATAAACACAAGTAAGTTTACAAGGACTTTATAGGTGATTCTGGGGATAGATTCCCTTGGGAAGTCTCTACACCATGGCTGCTAATCACCGGAGACTAGATGCTGGAATGAGAAGCGAACCCTCGGCAGCCCTTCCTAGGCGCCATCGCTGCGCTCGTTTCACTCAGCTCCTGCAGCTACTGAAAACAGAAAGGTGCTCCAAATGGCACCCTCAAATTCTCCTTCTGTGAAATAGAGGGTACGGCTATGTCTGTGGTGTCCAACTTTGTCAGGAGAAATCATCTCCCGAACGCTGAGGCCCAGGTCCCTCTCTGTCACTTACCCTCTCTCTCTCTCTCTCTCTCTCTCTCTCTCTTTCTCTCTCCATCACTTCTCAGTTGTCGTCTCTCTGTATCCTGATTTCTATGTGTGTAAAACTGTGCTAACAATAGCTCTCTTCTGTTGCAGAGTGATTGTGACATTTGAATAAATTAACCCATGTATTTACTCTGGTACCCAACATTTAATACGGGCTGTTGAAGTGCCAACAGCAATTCCTAAGATGATGATTCTCCTTTGATACAAACTTCAGGTGCTGAAGAGTTGGGGTTGAAGATGAGATTCACTTTGTTTACTACAATATCCACTCTTGGGCTGGCCAAATAGCTCATTGGATTAAAGTGCCTGCTTAGATAGAACGCAGAGGTCAGGGTTCCATCCCTGATGGGTGTACCGTGCCAACCCAGCCCTCAGGGTGCGCTGAGGTGGCGACTGAGACTGGATGTGGTGGCGCGTGCCTGTAATTTCAGCTCTTGGCGGCGGGGGGTGGGGGTGGCGGTGGGGGGTGAACACAGATCACTGCGAGTCTGATCTATGTAGTAAAACCCTGTAGATCCTGTACTAAATACAGAGGAGGGGGAGGGAGAGAGAAAGAGACAGAGAGAGAGACAGAGACAGAGAGAGATTAATAGGCTCCCATTTCTCTACCGAGATGAGACCCATTCTCACCAGTCCTCACTCAGAACCTGTCTCTGGAGACATAACGCACAAGGAGTAGAGATGTTTGTCTAAAGTACACCAAAATATTTTAAATTGCTCAGTGGCTTTCCAAATGGGCATTTATACACACACTCTGCCCTGGACCAATACCTGTGCCTTGTTCCTAACACTAACAGCACCGGCTGCCCTTTCCCCGAGTGCTCACCGTGTGCCCGGTGTTCTTACGCTTCACTGGAACCCTGGGTGTGGGGGAGGGCAGGACAAATCTCGAGACTCACGTTACCAAGAAGAAACCTGAGGGAAACTCGAGGCTCAGGGAAGACTAGCCCATGACAGGGATGCGATGGCGTGGGCTCCGTCAGCTGGGACTCCAAAGCTCATACTGCTCTCTGTGACCCCATAACCTCTACTTCACTCAAATTACCAAGCACGATGACATTGAAAATGTCCCTTGCCCAATGCCTCTCCTCGCCCAAATAAATCGTCTATGCAGATCTACTCTCATTGAACTCACTTACCTCAGGACAACACATTTTCATGTACCAGTAAGTCTCTACGTATTTCCTAAATATTCATATTTGTTCCTTAGCTACAAGTGCTGCTTGTTTGTTTGAGTAGACCGTCAACTGTTTAAAGGAAAAGCTAGAGTTGGAGGCCACCGCTAATTGAAGATCAACAGGAAGGACACAAAGCCACCTCGATAATATAATGGCAGTCAATAGAAAGACGACTGGATTTATTAAAATGCGATTGATTCGCAGCTTTTCAGGCCATGTACTGCGTAGGCTAAGGTTCACCTAGAAGAGATCAAATTGAACCCAGGGCTGCTTCCACTCGATTTGACTGAGTGAAGCTAGACGTGGTAATAGCGTTGCTCCTTCTACTTACCCAGTAAATCTTGCTTTCCATGTTGGGGAAAGATTTTTCCAAGAGAACCTACATTAGTCAAAAAAAAAAAAAAAAATCGCACCTTCTTGGAAGCCTGTCTACCTTCATTAAATGGCTTTCAGAGCACACAATGCAATTGAATAACTGCATTATTCAAACGGTTTTCAGCGAGCGCTAGAAGGAGGCTTGCTCGGATGGGAGTGATTTTAAGTAGCTCATCTGCACGGCAGGAAATACATTTCTCCTTGGATTCTTGTGCCATTTCGCGCGGGGCACACGTGTCTCGAGTACCCGGATAGTTGGGGGGGGGTAGTTTTCAGCCACCTCAGCGAGAATCTGGTGAATAGTCCTCACGCTGTAGAAAACACAACCAAATGCCTTGCAATTTTCTCTGGAATAATACTTTTTTGTGCTTCTCCATTCTGACTCAGAGGTACGATGAGATGTTTTTTTGCTAAGTGGGATTATTTTCTCCCACGTGGAGGCTCAGGCCTTGTGACAAATGTAATGAAATCTGCCACTCTCTCCCGCCTGAATCGGGGAAACGAGGTGCGGCGTTCTTCTGTCTTATTTGCCAATTTTAGGTGAGAGGGGTGGGGGTGGGGTGCTCTTAAAATGCACTGTACTTGGGGAGTGTGGATGGAAGACATATGCGGGCTCTGAAGGCGTGGGTGGCGTGCACGCAGGAGAAAGGAAACCTTCGCAAAAAGAGCCCCGGAATCCATCTTGACAAGCATTTTGCATGCAGTTAAATAAACAAATGTATCCTGCTGCCAGGATACTGCGGGAATCATACTTGATGTCTGTCACCAAAAAGATTCCTAGGTACCGGTGGAGTGACAAACTATTATGCCTTAGAGCGGTGGCTCTCAGACATGAGCGCGTATCAGAATCACCCGGAGGGCTTACGAGAGAGAGAGCGTGGGTGCCGGAACTCTGCTGCAGAGCACTGGATCTGAAGGATCTGCGTGGGCCCAGGGGATGCAGAAGCTGCTACCTGGGGACCCCTCTGGAACCACCAGTGTAGGTGATAAGAGAGCAAAAGCTGGAAGAGGAGAGGTCCCGAGTGCAGGCGCCATCAAGCTCGCGGAGCGGGCCCTGCGCTCTTGCCGTTATGCTACGGATGCCCCAAACCGTCAAGCAAGAGAAGACCCCCAGGAGCAATCTGCTCCATAAGAAATCAGGCAGAGTAAAAACTTTTCTCTCTGCAACTCCTACTTAGCTCCCTAGTTCGTTCTTTCGTTCGTTCATTCGTTCGTTAGTTAGCTCGTAGTATGCCTAATCAGCGCTGCCTTTTCCACTTCCCGTTTAGGAAATGACCCTCTCAGCACCTGCTTCCGCCTGATGGAGAAGCCAATAGCACACAGAACTCTTTGCGCAAGCGAATGCTTCAGGCTAGAGGTGCCAGAGGTGATCCTAGTGCAGGATCAGAGGCTCCATTTATGATACCTATGTACATTCTCAACCGCTCCGTTCTTGGTGCTGGCAACTATTAACATTTTCTCAGCATTTCGGGGATTTACATTTGACCTCCGAAGTGAGCCAGCTCTGAGCTCCACGGATTCATAACGTGCATTGTGTACCGTCGCTAATAAACATTTACAACGTGGCGCGCGCAGGCCTCGCTCCATAAGACCCATTTGGGAGCGCACAGAGACTGAGGAGGTATTTAGGCCAGCAACGCACACATTAAATAGATTGGTTTGCACTTATTACATTGCTTTGCCGCTCACATTTGCAATTCCAACAGTTCCCACACCCAGCACAGTGGTTGGGGCTGCTGAAGTGACCGCAACTTTTCCCAGGCCTTGGGAGAAGTGCTCAGAGCGAAGACTAAGGCTGCCTCCTCGGACAAAGTTAGTCACGTGCATCCCTTCTCTCTTCCCATCGTGCCGCGCGGCAGCCTGCCCATCCCTGCACCTAGAAACAGCTATTCCGACAGAAGAGGCACCTACAGTCCAGCCAAAGTCTGAGTGGGTGGGGAAGTAGCTTCTGAAATCTTGGCCCTTTCCTATCTACTCTGCCAGGAGCTGGCACCGCTTGGCTTAAATTTTGGCTGTTGTGTTTCACGGTACAGAAGTCACTCTCCATATGTAGAATGGGTGTGTTTATGGATCTACACCCTCTGTGCATTTGTCTATTTTTATATATGCATGTTGCATAGTAATAGGGATTTTATGCATCAAATAAAACTATTTCCCCCAATTCACTCGGTTTATCGCTCTGCTGAATAATTCAGCTACTATGTGGACTTCATGGACTTTTTGCTTGATGAATTCACTACTCTGAGCTTTCCTTTTTACTGGAATTTTTAATCAGATTGAAACCCATCACACTGAGATCAAAGCTGGGAATAATGATATTACCAATCTACGTCCCAGCCCAAGGATGTTCCTTAGTGCGTACATCTTCAAATCGCTTAGTGGCTTGCTAAAGTGTAAGAGAATTTATGATGCTAAATAAAACCGGGGGAGAAAAAAAAAAAAGATGTTTTAATAAGATGAAAATCCAAATGTTAAAATAATGAGCCATCTGCATGGGTGGCCCTCTCTTGAGAGCGATGCCAAGAGCTTTACCATCTGTGAAACATTTACCAGCTGTTTCCTTCCCTTTTTTGTGAGAACATAAGAAATCCTTGCAGTTGGTGTTTCTAAGTGATACATCACAGGGAAAGAAAACAGGTTTGCCCAACTTCAGGAAGTCTGGCCTGGGCTGAATGAACCAAGCAGTACTTCTGGCAACTGCAGAGTCCCACACCAGCCTGCCACCCCTCTTCCGGTGCCCGTCCCTCTTCTGAGCTCCGAAGCTGGGCCCAGACAGAAACCAAGGACCAGGAAATGCAGAGCGTGCCCTGAGGTCGTGGAAAACCGAGTGTGTTGGTAGAGAAAGCCTGCCCTGCGTCTGTTCCCTGAACCATGTGCAAGCTGCTTTCACCCTCCGAGTATTCAAGGAAGGTTTGGGTGACACCGTGATCCGGCTGAAATTGGGGGAAGATGTCTAAAACAGTCCAAACATTTTTGAACTTGTCTTTCCTTTCTCTTTCTCTTCTCTGATCACTGTTTTGCACAACTGCCAGTCAGCTCCGTAGCCCCGCGGCTTTTGCCCTGACAAGCACCTTCTTCGGGTTGCCTGAGTTATGCACGGTCTTAGGATCTGAACGAAGCGCCATGCCTGAATTCAGCTCTGCAGCAGGCTCTGATCTGAGGCGATGTGCCCAGCCATAAAATACTCACAGTGTGGGGCGCTGATCTATCGATGCCTCCCCAGGTTCCTGCTTTTTTACCTCCCTTTTCTATTGCCAGAAACTGACAGAATTTTATTTTTTTCCCCACTAGCTGCCATCTTTTCTACTTCATTTACTGTCAAATGCATTTCAGGGAACATAACCTAACAAGAAGGGTTAGTTAATGAATGTGAAGTCTCTCAGATGCTTCCCTCAGGTGTCACTCCTGCGGACTTTAGAGAAGCTTTAGGTCATTTCTCCATTTTTTTTTTCCATTATCAAAAGCCATATGCAGCAAAAGAAGAGGGAAATGAATCTGGGCTATGGCTGCCCGGGTTCTGGTGCCTCGAGGTTAAGCCAAACCTTAGAAGGAAAAAGTAACCCAAATTCGTAGCTTTCTCCTGCAAACCCAAGCAGTCCCAACCGCAGTAACAATGTCATCCTCCAGGGCATGATTTCCAGTATCAGAGTGCAGGAATGTGCATGGGGAGAATCATGTTTCACATAAAGGAAGGCCATTTCGCTCATCACTCAGTCACCGGGCGTGCCTGCCACCACTAAGAAGGTATTGTGGGCAGGCAAAGCTGCAGGCTCTTTCCCCATGGAGCCCACGGAGTCATGGTGGGGCCGTGAAGCAGACTCTCAACAAGGGACAGTGAGTGCAACCGGGGCCTATTGTCAACCTCCCAAATCACATGGCAATGCCCACTGACAGTCTTAGCTGATACAACTTGAAAGAGAGGTGCCACTGGCATTGACTAGTAGAGGCTAGGACACTTCAGAGAGTCCTACAGTATAGTAGTCTCCCTGTATCTGTGGAGGCATGAAGTGAGGGGCTGTACCAAAGCTTACAGAAACTGCTTTTTCCTGTGCATACACACTTGTGCTCAAGTTTAATTTATAAATTAGGAACAGTTAGGGCTGGGGAGATAGCTCAGCGGAATAAATGCTTGCCTGGTAAGCACAAGGTCCTGAGTTCAATCCCTAGTACTACCAAAAAAAAAAAAAATTAGGCACAGTTAGACGATGATGATGATGATGATGATGATGATGATGATGGAGCTATTGTAGCAATATTCTAAATAATCATTAGCAACCAAATCCAGGGGTCCCAAAATGTACAGGACAGCCACCACAGCAAGATGGTAAGAGGTACCTGACTCAAAAATTCAATAGCACCACAGGAGAGAAATCCTGCTTAATAAGGAAGAGATAGAGTAAGCCCAGAGAGGGCCACAGAGAGGTCAGAGAAACCAGGGAACATCAGACAGAAAGGCCAAGATGGCAGTTGAGACAGTCAAGGAGGCCTGGGATTTCCAGGACAACCATCAGATTTCTGGTTTGGAGGTCAGAAGGACTGGAGGACAAACACCACGTGGGCAGTGTCTTCCGTGGACCAGGCCACATCCATCAGCGATGTGGCTAACATTCACTTTCCCACATCAGTACGGCATCTGACTCACGTGGCCCCCACCATCCTTGTTGCAGATGTAACTGCGCTCATTTTCCATTAGAGGACATGGCAGATGGCAGGACTTGATCTCCGAAAGTGCTACAAAAGCATAAGTTGATGATTAGATTTAGGTGCCAGCCTCCATCCTCAAGCACACAAATCTAGATCCATATTTATATAAGTTCAAGAAGGTTTATGTAGGTTATCTATTTAGATGTAATTATACTCTTTGCATAGCACGTATAGGTGAGTGTGCAGTTCTATTTTATTATGTTTGCTAATTGAAACGAGCAGGAGCACAGAACATTAAAGTTATTTTTAAACTAAAACTTGTTTATCTTAGGCTTGGGAGTGCTTGCCATTGTATTGCTACCCACTTCTCCAAGGAAATGTACCTTTCTAATTAGCTTTGGATCGCCAGGCATTTTTTAATGCTATGGCATACAACCTTACAGGGGGACCACCAGCACTTGTCACCTGACAAGATAATCCACAGAATAAACAGGAGCGGCGTTCCAAACCCTCTGCAAATCTTCTGTATTTTCTATCTTCTCCTGCACACTGAAAGCCAGCGACGAGTTCCTGTAGAGCATAGAAAACGAAGGGAATCAACTTTAGAGACAAAGAAAACGGGCGGATGGCACGGCCCTTTCACTAGCTGTGCGGTAGTTAGCAAGCGACTTGATCTCTCTGAACTGCTGTGCCAAGCTTTATAAAGTTGGGGCACCCACGTGTTTCTGTTTTTCATTTTGTGAAAGTCGTTGTGACCAAGGGTAGAAAACATCGAGTGTGGCACCTGACGTACACAGAAAACCTTGAAACTTTGGAGGGTTTTCATACTCTTTCAAGTCTCCAGAAAATAGAGAATGGACTGCAGTGGGCTAGCACCCTCCTAGGTTAACCCACTTAAGGAGGGAGATCTTTGTTCTTGTAATAATTCATGAAAATATTTTCACTTCATGTTCCATGGAAGCTACCAGGGAAGATAAAGCTATGCGATTTGAAAAATCATAAGGGAGCACTGGAGTAAAATGCTGCTTTCTCTCCTGGGTCACCTTCGTAGTATCTATGTCAAGTTGGACAGCTTATAGCTCAGGTATCAGCTTTCTATATTGTACAATGACTCTGTAATTAGGCACCCTTAGTTTTGTGGGGCAGGTGCAGTACCTTTTTTGTCCTCCTGTGGTGGAACAGGTACACCTTTATTAGACCGTATCCTGTGCCCGGCTTTGGCCAGTTGAACATAAGAAAAAATGATCGCCCTTTCCAAGGAGCATGCTCCAAGAGCCAGTGCTTTCCCCCCTTGTTCTCCATCAGCCTGTTCCCGGATGAAGCGATCGAGGACCTGGAGCTGCCATGGAACTGTGACGGATCTACAGCATGAGCAAGAACTTGACCTTTGTAGTAGCCACCGGGACCACGGCATCATTTGTTAGTGCCTCGTACACGGACCTTTCACACCCAGAGCATGCGATGCCCAGAGCGCAAGAGCCAGCCCGCCCTGCACAGTGGCGCCTCCCTCTCACTCGCTGCCTCAGAGCAGGGGAAAAGGAAAACCACTCCCAGCATTCTGCTGCTTTCTGACCTCGCACTTTCTCTTTTAGAATAATATTTACAGTCATCTGACTTTCGCTTTCTATGCCCCGCGGTCCTAGGGGATTCGCAGTCCAGGTGCGGAGGCAGAGGGAGCGCTGTGTCTCCTCCACACCCCATCTTTCTGCCTGCCGCTCTGGGTGCAGGGCAAACCGCATGCATTCCACGCCATGTTTCTTCAGACACTTCAATCTGCGCCCAGTTGGAAAAGCAGTCTGGAGTCATGAACCCCTTAGTGCTTCCAAGCTTCCACAGAATCTGATTTCAACACAATTTCCTCCCAAGCAGGAGCAGATTTCTTTATGCCACACAAGCAAGAAGCAAAGTGCAAAGCCACTATATAAAGCTCGCTGGGATCTTCTTTCTAAAATCCCAATGGCCAAGCTCATACACATAGACATTTTTGCAATGAGGAAATGACCAGGCCATGTGCCACTCTCTCTGTTACTGCTGTTTTAATCATCTGTATGTAGGTTTTTCTTATTGAAATGCCACGAACATAGGGAAGGAGCCCTGGGACATTGGGCCTGGAAGCCCCATGAAGGAAAATGGCCTCAACTGAATCACAGGCCTCATTTTTTCATAACTTTTCTTTGGCTCAACCCGATTTTCAATCCCTGGAATATAAATATGGCAGCATTCATCCCCCATGTTGCCTCTTCATAAGAAGGCAAGAACTTCATGTGTTTCACTTTCCCAAGTAATTCCAGAAAGCTTCTTCTTCCCCCAAACCGTAGATTTTCTCTGCATCACATCCAACTCCTACTCTGCAAGTTGTCACAAGGCTTTAATGAGGTGGTGCATGTAGAGATCTTAAAACAAATCCTAATGCACGGTACACATTATGATAAAAGTTGGCTGCACCACAACCATATAGAGAGAGCTCTCATATTAATTTCCAGTGCCTGCCCGAAAGATATGAGAGAAAACCACTGCCCAAATGCAGCTAATGGAATTGTCTCTGCTTTTTGGTTTAAAACCTCCATACCTGCTCCCATGAGCAGTTTGCAGTGAAATATCAGAAGACCAGTTATGAATAGCGAGGATTTTCCTGGCTGTAATTGCTCAAAAGACAGACGCTAAATTAACGTCTAGAACAGCTGTGCAGCCAAAGAAGTGGGCATCTCGTGATACACTGTGCAAGGTGTCTGTTGCTAGTTCCTGGCTCTGTAGGAAGGACTTTTAGCCCTTTTTGCTAGCCATGGCATTGTGTCTTGCCATCCCAGGGCACTGTTCCCGGTGCAGCTGCCTCGTGTAGCATAAGCACAGAAAGCCTGAGAGCCAGCACCTTTCAGTATAAAGAAACATGCAGGTTGAGGTGGTTTCCCATCAGCCAGGACTACAGGTGTGATCACGCAGTGCTTGACATGTCCAGTATGTTCCCTGTCTCCGCACAAGTGCAGAGTGTTATCATTTTATGCACCATGATATACTCTATAATGTGATTGTAATGTGATAAAAGTTCATCAAGAGGAAGAAGTCTTGCTCCTAAATTTCAAGTCTGTGTGGTCCCTGTTATGATTTATGTCTAGTTGTCTCCCCCAAGCCTCATGCAATCATGGGGTGGGGACTTCTATAGATTGAGACTTGACTCATGAGTCACTGGGATTATGTGTTTTAATACTAATGGGATTATCATTCTGAGGACTGCCGGGAATTATAGGTGTGGCCTGAGGCGGATAGGCTAAGGCAGAGAGCCTGATGTAATATAAAGAGAGACAGAGAGACAGACTCAGGCTGTTGCTCTGCTGCCCTGTTTGGTTAGCTGCCTCTGTCACCATTTTGTTGCTGTTCTGCCACCATGAACTACTGCTCTCTGTCATGTGCCACTCAGCCTTGGAGCTGGCTCAATATGGACTGAAACCTCCAGTAACTGTGAGCTTTCTTCATTTTTGATGTCGGTATTTGTCCTAACAATGAGTAAAAAGTTACTAAAACAGTCCCCCAAGCTAACATTGTCCTCTCATTTGTTACCTCACCTCCAGGAATCTCCAAGTCAGCCAAATTCCTCCGGGCAGTCTGTCTTTCTGTTGTCACTCATTCAGTATTTCCTTTACCTACACATTTTTAATTATTTTTCTTTTTTTTTTTTTTTGTGGTGGGACCAGGGTTCGAACTCATGACCTTGCACTTGCCCAGCAGGCACTTATGCCTCGGAGCTATCTCCCCAGCCCCCACATTTTTAAATTAACATCTACTGTTTTCCAGATGCTGTCTCACGTGTTGAAGATAGACCAATAAGGTAAACAAAAGCTTTTGGTTAGCAGGAGCACAATTTGCTTTCAGCATCTAGGACTTTGTTTTCTTCTCCACAGGGATAGCTCAGTCTGCGACAGCCACTCCTCGCTTTTCTCTGTACAAAGATGACTTGATGTCCTCTCACTGCGTTCTGTGAACGCAGGATCTTCCTTTCTTCAACTTTTCTAAGCCAATTAAAAGTTTTAGAAGCATAGGTTATGTATCACAGCAGCCAGTTCTCGAAGTTGTGAATGTTTTTTTGGGTATGGAAACACATCCAGCCACCTACACATGCACGCACACACACACACACACACAGTATGTCAGGAGTCCCCAAATGAATGAATAGTGAGAGCTGAGTTAAAAGTGTGTTACTGTGAGAGAGTAGGAGGGAGGCAAGAATCACAATGTTCTTCTTTAGGCATCAGTGATCCGGGCCAAGTAACACTTCCACATGCTGCGGATGCCTCTGCCCCTGGAAACGGGAACAGCGACTGTGGGTGAGCCCAAGCTCTCTACAGCTCTAAATTTAAAGGTGCAGGACAGGCACATGCAGCTAGGTGGGCTTGGGTCCCCACGCTGCCAAGGGCGGCAGAGTGAAGAATTAAATTCTTCAGCTTCCATAATGAGTGGGGGAGAAGCACCATCTTCTATCTGCTCTATAACCCAGGAAAGGTTTCTCTAAAATGAGAATGAGTCCTGAGTTTGATCCCCTCTACCAAGAAATAAAATAAAGATAAGAAATGGTTACCAAGGAAATAATAAGAGGTCCATGCTAGGATTCTTTAAAGAAAACAGAAGAAATGGTGTAAGGTGTGTCCATGGATAGATGATAGACAGATGATAGGATAGATAGAAAATAAATACAAAGATAGATGATAGAAGAGAGATAGAATATAAATAGTAGATAGATAAATACATACATACATATAGATACATAGATAGATAGATGATAGATAGTCAATGCATATTACATAGATAGATGATAAATAGATAGATAGATAGATAGATAGATAGATACATAGATAGATAGATACATAGATAGATAGATAGATGATAGATAATAGATAGTGTGCCTACAAAAGCTGACAAAGCCCATGACAAACCCCATATGCAGCTACAAGCCCAGAAGAACAGCTGATTTTGCTCCAGGCCAAGCCTGGGACTTAAAAATCCGACCATCCAACAAGGGCAAGAACTGATCCAGAGACATGAGAATGTCCAGAATTGCGAGTTCCCAAGGGCAGGATAAGCAGGTGTGTCCAGCTCAAACACAGAAAATGAATTCACCCTTCTCCATTTTCCTGTTCTATTGAGGCATCGCATGGATTGAAGGATGGCCACCTGCCCCTTCTTCACTCAGTCCGCCGATTCCAATCCCAAAATGTGCGCACGGAGAGAAATGGTGTTCTTCATCACCTGTCCGGGCAGCCACTAGTTCAGGCAGGAGAACACACAAACTCGCCCGTATACTTTGCATACCAAGGACGACTGTGTCGCGATGGCCTTTTCGAGTTCCTCCCATCATTGCTGGGTTGTTTTTGTTTTTTATCTCTCACATTTGCACTGTTGATTCTCTATATGGCCTTAAAATTTGCTGCCCACGCTTCCTAAGTTCCTCCAGAACTCGCAGATGTGGAACAGAGGGTAGGACACCCTGTACTGACTGCCACATACCCTTGGGAAATAAATTACAGCCCAGTGCACGATGAGAACTTATGTTTCAGGCTTCTTTCCCATCATTTCATGTCACCAATAATGGCGAATTTGAGATTTCAGGACAAAATTTCAAGACATTTTATACTTATTTAAATTATGTCTATTTGACAACATATTTTGTGTTTACTTTTAAACAGTGGAGGAGTGCTTATAAATAGAAATAATGGAACAATTCAGCATTAAATAAATCTTGCATCTGCTGTTTAGCCACTTGAGGGAAAACAATTTTCTAACAAGAGGCAATGGTCAAGAAAGCTATGAAATTTAGGCCAGTTGTCACAGAAAATAACTTATTAGTTGCTAAGCTACCGGTCCTAAAAGGAATTCAATTAGGGGAGAGAAATAAACTTAACTAGCCCCACTCTACTTGCGAAAGGGAAGTTGTAGCTGTCAGGTAAGCTGGAGGGTGCGTGGCAGGAAGCGGTGATTGACGAACTGGTGTTTGCTTGGCCTGAAATTTGGCTTTGATTTAGCAAGTGACTGACAGGCGGGTGTCATCTCAACATGTGGATTGTGGATTGGAGGGGCTAGTTTTCAACCGCATGATTGACACATTGCAGAAATTTGTCCCATAGATGGAGAAAACCAAATAGAGATTTGCTTTGACAAGCATTTGCTTTTTACCTGTTCATTTTGTGCACAGAGAGGAGAATGGGAATCCCTCTTTTCAGGGCTAATTGACTTATCGGTGGCTATGTGAATGGCCACAGCGATTCAGGGTAGCAGGGAGACAGGAGAGAAGTGTTGAAGTTCAGGTCTTTACATACATTAGAACTTTAGAAAAAAAAATACTCTCCCCCTGAAGTGCCTGCATTATGTGCTAAGAAGGTGGAGCTGAGAAGCAGAGATATCCTGTTGAGCCCTATCTTGCAAATATGGTGGCCAGAAAAAATATAGGAAGCCCATTAAAATGAACTTAGAATCATGAATCATTTTTTGTATAAGTAGGTCTCAGATATTGTACGGGATGCACTTATACTAAGAAAATCAATATTTAACTGAAGTTCAAGTCTGTCTGGGCATCTTCAGCTTTTATTCATCACATCTAGAAACACAGTGGTTGGGCACGAAGCCAACACAGGTCAAACTGGCCTCAAGAGGAACCGGGAGACAGACTCTGGGGGTGTCTTGGGCTTACCTGGATCGAGCTATGTCCAAGCTTATCTGTCCATGTTTTTCTCAGCTCCAAGAAAAGTAAAATAAAATAATGAAATGAAATATTCTTGGGCCTGCTAAATAGCTCAGTGGATTAAAGTGCCTGCAAACAGGCACTAGGGCCAGGGGTTCAATCCCTGGGCCAGCTGCACCAGTCCCAGCCCTGGGGTATGCTGAGATAACATTTGAGACTGGGCATGGTGGCACGTGCCTGTAATCCCAGCTCTTGGGAGGCTGTCAACAGGCAGATCACTATGAGTCTGATCTAGTGGTGAGACCCTGAACACCCTTTAGACCCTTCCCTGACACACACACGCGTGCGCACACACACACACACACACACACACACACACACACATGAAAGAAATATTCTTTCATTTAACGAGTTTGAGTTTGGTTTCTTTTCCCTTTTCCCACTCCGTATTTTTCCCGCTCACCTTAGCTATTGAGTTTAGATGGTGGTAAGCACAATGCTGTTATATCTGGTTCAGGTTACAGCACATGTTAGGGAGCAAAGTGTTTCAATTTTCTAATCTCTCTGGATTCTGGATTCTCGGGTTAGTGATGCCTGTCCTACAAGGGATGGGTCATTTCCTGGAAGTATACCTGGCTCCCATCCAGAGGGTCCTTGGCCTTCTGAGTAGCAGACAGTTTTTCTGGCAGCTCCAAATCTCTCTACTTCTCTCACGTTATGAATTGCTACCCTTGGTTCAGTTACTTTTCTCATCGGTGAGACAAAATACCCAATGCCCAAGGTTAAACAGCACAGTGCTTGCAGAGGTTTCAGGCCATCGCTGGTTGGCTCAGGCAGGGTGATGTGGCAGAGGGCATCACTGAGGAGAAGCAGCTCATGGTGGGCAGAAGGCAGCAAGTGACGAAGTAGCAGAACAGCAGGTGACAAGCATCCACTCCAGCCCTCCCCTTGTGCCTGTGTTGCATGGAGGCAGTGGTAGTGCTCGCTCTCATGCACCCCCAGAATCATGCCAAACAAACCAATGGGCTGCTATTGTAACTGCCACCTCCTGATCCCAGGACCACACACCCTAGATCCAGTCACCTCTAAAAAGCCCCACCTGTGATTCCTTGGGGTGTTGGCGGGACATATAAACCAAGACATAACGTCCTGCTTTTGTGACAGTTGATGTTATTATTCCCTAGGGATCCACCCATTTAAAAATTACCTCAAATAAATAGTTAAAGTTTAAATTTAAATAATTATAAAGTATTAGAGAGAAATGAAAAACTGAAGAACAAATTACAATTTTTATTCTCATTTGTCCCAAAAAGAAAAAATCCCACTGAATAAATAGCTCTTCTCATTGTGTGTCCTTATCAAGGAAGTTTTACCAACTGATCTTCAGACCAATAAAACTGTTAGCAACCTTGTCGAGAGAAAGCATTGGACTCTGCTCAGAATAGGAAAAGAAAATTTGACTTATTAATCCATGCATTGAGGTATAAGAGACATCAACTTATCTAGCCATTGTGAAATGTTGAGTTGTTTGTTATATAAGTTAGGGTATCTCAGGAACACAAAAAGACTGGAATACAACCAGCCCACAGAAGGAGATTGCATCAGGATCGAGACAGTCATCTACTCTGGCCCTTTCTCTTGCTCTGTTGCTGTTCCTCTCCCTCTCCTCCTCCCCTTCACATCTACTCCAGCTTTCCTCTACGCTCATTCTGATTGGTGGAATCCAGCTGTTCTAGACTGACAGAAGTCAGGTTCAGTGACAGAAATGCAATGCTCTCACTTTAAGTTCTGGGAAGACAGCGCGTGGTCATTTCACTCTGCTTGCGTGCGTATTCTTTCCCAGGCCAACTGAGGAAATGAGTGAGGTCACGTGAGACAGACATGGCCGACAAGGCACCCTCGCGGAGGGCCGCAGCCCCTCATCAAAGAATGTGAAACTCCCAAGGGGGCGGAAGTTGCCAGGGTACAAGTCTCCCCGCTGTTCTCAGCTTCCACTCCCTCCTCTACATTCCATTCTGCAAAGTTGGAGGTCAAGACTTATAAACTGCATAGCTGTCAAGTAGCTAGACACCAAGAGAGGTCAAAACAATTCCAGCCAGCGCAGGCCTGGCTGGGTGTGGCTGTAAGAAGGAGATGGGCCTGCCAGGTGCTTGTCACCAAGCACGCCGCCTGGCGCTCTGTCTGAAGCATAGCGCAGTGCCTGGACTACAGCTCCAAGGAATGTCTACTGGCTACTAAGGATCAACACAATGTGAGTGGGACATCTTTTCAAACTCCTTTGCATAAAGCTATAAATAGAAGCTCTTAAAATCGTCTCAAAATCTCCCTAGTGTGCTCACATTTGAAGAATTGTATTTGAGGAAACTCACTTTTGCTGAGTTCATCTTAGTGACTTAAGGCCCTTAAGGAAGCAGAGGGACCACCATGCTCATAACGGAGTCCTTAGCAGAGATCCAGGAGAAGATGGCCCGCATTCAAACTCTGCCAGTGCCACCCTAGGGCACCAAACAAGCATAACCTTGACATGTCTATGTTCCCATCGGCCGAGTTTAGTCAGTGAGTGTGCCTTCCACATGACTGCGAAGGCTGGATGAAATGGGGGATTCGAGGTGCCTAGCTATGGTGGCTTGGCCAAGTCTTTAGATTGGACCTAAGATAATTACTCAGCAAATTAAAATCCGTTTCTTCTCACTAAGGGTCTCTGGCATTACATCCCAGGAGCTGTAGGGAGACATTATGAAGAATGAAGTCATCTATGCTAAACTGCATCTGTGCAGTGAATGTATACGACCCAAAGAAAAAAAGGGAAAATGATGTGGACCCCGAAGCAGAGAGCTCAGCAAGCTATGATGGCTTCAGCCATAAGTCCTGCTTTATGGCTGTCCATAAAGCTGCCCATCAGAGAGCTCCCGACAGATGACCTGCAGTAATGAGTGCGAAGGAGGCGACTCTGCAGAACAGTCCACCTGGCAGGGACACAGCAGGGGAAGGCCATTGCCATAAAGCACAGAACACCTTCCATCCCCTCCTATGCCTGCTCAGCCCCCAGCTCTGTCCCTCCATCCGAAGTCTCATCTCAGAGCTTCCAGCTTCCACTTTTTCAATGAATCATATTTTAGTTGGCTCATATTCATGCAATTATCAATTCATCAATTTCTAAATTATTCATATAGCAAATACTTATTGAGTGAATAATTGCCGTGTAGATTTATTGGGATATTTCTACCAAGTGGGCTTATTGATGGTTTGATAACAGTAAGAATAGTATCAACATTTATTCAGCATGTTCTGTGTCAGATATCCTGATAAGAGCTGAATAGGCATTATCTCATTTATCTTACTGAACATTATCTGAAATATGCTGCTATTACTTATCAACAGTATTTTTACATAACGTTAGCAATAACTTAGGAGAGTTTTTATAAACTGTCTGAAGTTACACAGCTAGTAAATTATAGAACCAGGGTTCAGGATCAAGCCTAGCTCACCTTATACACAAACTCTTAACCCTGCATGGAGTAGCTTCAGTGGACCTGAAGTGCCAGTCTGCAATTATCTTCCAGTAATGAATTAATAAAAAAGGTAGTACTTGAATGATGTCATAAAGTATGAACAAGGACACTAGCAATAATATAACCAGTGGTGCCTTTTATTCCTACTGAAAATAATATAGTAAACTAATCAAATAAAGCAGAAACCCACAGGACGGCCTCATTTTCCTAGCGTAACTCATAGAAAGAACATTAGGATATTTAACATGTAATTCTCAGCTGACAAAACCACGTGATGAGTTACAAATTTTGCCATTGAAAATGAAAGAACCCTGACTCAAACTGCCTGAGAAATAATGGAAGGTATAGTCTTGTGTCCCCTGGAAAGAGGAAGGACAGAAGGGGCTGCGGGTTCAGCTAGGACTAGTGTCACCAAGGGCCAGGCTATTGCTGCACTTTTTGTTTTCTGTTTTTCATGGTATTCATGCTTGTTGTGGCCTCCCTGGATGCCAGTTCTGGGCTCTTCTGTTGCAGGAACAAGGACGCAGCTCAGGCATTCGCATCTGCACCTGACAGACTCCAGACGAAGTGCTCCTCCGCCACAGCTTTGGTTCTCAAGAGAAAAGTAAACCTTTCCTTCTCTCCAGAACTGAGAAAACTTCTCTGCAGATCTTGATTCTGGCTAAGGTTTGCTCATCTTGAGTTGAATCCTGGCTGCCAGAAGGAGGGTGCAGGAGACTATCGGCTTCCTCAAGCCTCTGAGAAATTGGGGAACCATAGCGCAAGCAGGGCGTTTTTGAGCATGACAGAGAACAAACTTCCCCAAAGCAAACTCTAAGTAGCAGTGTGCAAAAGAGCAAGATGAATAGGCGTTAGCCAGCAAAAATAAGTGGGCCTGTCATACCCAATAATTCCATTCTTTTGGTTTAATTATCAAGTGCCTAAACATATCTTCTTAAAAGCACACAGTACCTCAATTCAGCCCAGCACTAAAATGGAAATGGTACCTTACTCATTATCATATTGGAAGCTCTGCCTACACCAAATGTGGCATCTCGCTCACATGAGTACATGTGGTATTTCTCCTCTTCCCAAAGTGCTTCACAAACTCCCACTGTTGAAATGTCTCAGATATGATTATCCTCAATGCTCTCCTTCGTATCAGCTTTGTCTCATGCATACACAAAAGGTGGCAACATGCAACATTTCAATTAAAGTCAGATTAAGTACTGTGCTTCTTTACGGGATGGTATTTCAATTGCCATTTGCTCTGCTTTGTTTACCCGACAAATGTGTTTGACATGTGTAAACTGCTGTGATTCACTTTTCTTTTTGTGACATTTTGGGCAGGGGAAAAACTGCATGGCTCTGTAAATGACACAGTTCACTTCAAGTGGCAATGCAAGAATTTGAAATTCTTGAGCAATTTAGCGTTTCCCCTTCCAGCCGGAGTACAGATCACAGAAGAGCGATATTCTGAGAGACTTGAACCAATCAGAGGAGAGGAGTGGAATTTTCACAAAACAAATGTATGTATAAATTAGCACTCTTCCCTCTTTTTCACACAAATACCAGTACTAATAGAACCATGGTGTGAGATATGGAAAAGGGTGCTATGTTCTACAGCGAGTCATCTTGTCACAGAAAGGCAGATTAAGCCACCTGACCAGTGGAGTCTTAGCACTGTGGTAAAGCTCTGGCTATACCAGCTAAATGAGTACGTCTTTCTTTCTTTTTTTCTTTCTTTCTCTCTTTCTTTTCTTTTTTTTTTTTTTTTTTTTTTTTTTTTTTTTTTTTTTTTTTTTTTTTTTTTTTTTTTTTTTTTTTTTTTTTTTTTTTTTTTTTTTTTTTTTTTTTTTTTTTTTTTTTTTTTTTTTTGGTAATTTGTTTATGGTTTTTCTACTCAACTTAGACTCATAGTGATCCTCCCATTTTAAGCCACCCCAATGCTGGGATTGTAAGAGTGTGCCACCATGCCCAAACTCAGTCGCCAGCTCAGTGTGCCTGGGGACAGGTCCAGTGTGGCATGTGTTGCCACGGATCGAGCCAGGATCCCTGTGTCTGTTTAACCAGGCTCTTAGTCCCTAGAGCTATCTCACTGGCCCTGAATGTGTTTTTCGTGTCCAGAAAATGGAGCTAGAGTTTGCATGCATTTCCATAAAGAGGTGGGGGTAAGAGAAAGAGACAGAGAGATATATAGAGAGACACACAGACAGACAGACAGACAGAGACAGGGAGAAACAACCGACCGCCCTTCACAGTTTGCCTCAGTCTTCACCATTCCTTTGCCCTGTATCCAATGCATTTCATTTATGATATCTTCCTGGATCCAACAATAGCTGAGCTGTGGGCTTTTACATGAAAAAAGCCCTCCAAGGGTAAATGATTTATTGACACTTTAGCCTAGTACCCGTCAAATATTTTTCCAACATATAATTAGTAAAGGTAGTGGAATCTGACTTTCTAAGGTTTCCTTTTTTCAGAATCAAAACTAATTATGATCTGAACTAAGGTGGCGGAACGTGACTTCTATTCTGGTTTCTCTTTGCAAGTCTCTCGTGATGTTTTCCTGAACCACCAACTTCTTGTGAGGTGATGTTCAAAGGCTTCGTGTTCACAGTATTAATCATGCCCCTGATAGTCACAACCCAGCACACATGATGTGGCTCGAGAATTTCTTCTAACCATAATTGCCACGACAAATGCAATGTATGTCAGTCACAAAAAGTCAGCAAAGTCACCCCGTGTCGTGCTTTTGTATCTTTGCCTGTTTTGCACTGCCACGGTCACGTGCTCTCATCAGAGCGGGCCCTGTACTTTCACAATACTTCCCCAGCTCTATACCTTTCCACCTTCTCCTATTAGTATTTCTATATTCACTAGGGATTGATGCCCACCTGACCCACTCCACTATCCACAGCTGTGGCAAAACAGAGAGGCAAGCTATAGATGTTTCAAGGAATTCCAGAATGTGTGCACATAAGAAACTGACACTGGGGGGCCAGTAAGATAGTCCAGTGGACTAAAGTGCCTGGTTAGGCAAGATTAGGCAGGTACAGGGACTATGGTTCAAGCCCCCAGCACCACATGCTGCGCCAGCCCCGCCCCCAAGGGCAGGCTGAGCTGGTCAGAGTCTAGGCATAGTGGCGCACACCTGCAATCCCAGCACTGAGGAGGCTAAAAGCAGGAGGATCACCGTGAGTCCAAGTTGCACAGCGAGATCCTTTAATAACCAAAGAATCTGGCACTCAGCACTGAAAAATAAGCAATGCAGAATTATGACTGCTCTCCCATATTTTAATGAGTGGTATGCAGTCAAGGATGATGACATATTCAGTTGTGATTGTCTAATGTGGGCGTCAGCAAAGGACTGGCCAATCCAGCCAATGTCTGTCTTTGTAAATAAAGTTTTATTGGAACTCGACCACACCCATCATTTACATATGGTCTGTGACTTCTTTTGCACTGTGCCAGCAGAGCTGGGTTGCAATGGGAAAATGTTTCCTACACGGACCTTTCATTTAATTCCCTAAAACAATGGAAAAACACTATTGCTTGTCGCATGCACGCAATTTCTTTGAATGATTATGTCCCCTGATGTAAGCTCCAGTGCTTGCTCTTCATGAAGGACCCTGGCGACATTTGTAACCACCAGTTCACTGCACATCTTCAAGCTGCAAGCTGCGTGGAGACCTCTCCGGGGTGTGACTGAGCAAGGAGGGATGCTTTGAGGTCTAGGTCACAGAATTGAAGGGCTGTGCCTTGAGCAATGAAGGTCTGGGCTCTCTCGACTCTCAGAGAACCTGAGTGGGTGTGAGTCTCAGTTCACCCGAGGCCCAGAGTTCCTGCCTGCATCCCATGATGGTGGCCCCAGACCTTGACTGTTCTTTTTTGTCCCACCAGGCACAACCTGCTGATTGTACTTCATCCTTGTCCCTCCATGGCTTGAAAACTTGTGCCCTAGCTCCAGACAGCCCCTGCTCATGTCTACTTTCCAAGTAGAAGATAAATTATGAGCACGCAGGCTTCTCTAAGATAGTCATGGTTTTTCATCCCCAAAGGGAGACTTCCAGCACACCCGTTCATTCCATGCCCCTGAACAAAGCGATCACATTTTTTCCAATGTTTGTCGCCTCTGTGCTCTCCTAGAGGAGAACAAAACCAGAAGCTGCTGGGCATCCCACAGCACTGCGTGGAATGGTGGGCGAGTGCCACGATGGGTGACTGGGTGGATTGCAGACAAAACCTTTCTAATGTAGTTTCGTTTCATGTCAACAATGGACAACAGAGAATAACCAGAGAAGGCATCCTTGGTGACCAAATGACTGGAGGCAGTCAACTTTGTCTGAACTTTTCATTTTGCAACGAGAAATGTGAGATGTCTGGATGGAAAATGAGCCATTAGGTCATAGCCTTGTGCTTGCTATCATCCAACAGGCACTGCCCAGTTTTCTAGGAACGACTCCCTAATTTGAAGAACCCACTTTCCCAGCCAAGGTGATTTCAATGGATCAGGCTTCAGCTCTGGTCCCAGAAGAGGACATCGGTCCCAGGTCAGTGGTCTTGCATCCCCTGATCCCGGTGCTTGGTTCCAAGGCTGACACACAGTGGACACTGCAGAGGGGCCATGCTGGGGGAAGCCTACCCAGAGACAAGCAGCGCTCCATGAGGAGCAAGTGTCTGGTCATAACTGCACCTGATGTAGATATTTTGTCTTTCTACTTAAACTAACAGAAAGCCCAGTGCAATGGCACTAAGCCATAAAGAAAATTGTTCTTGACTCATTTAACTGTAAGTCTAGACACTGGCAGGTTTACTCCAGAGTGCTTATCCGCTGGATCAATGGTGTCATCTAGATCTTGGGTTTTTATTTTTGTTTTATTTCTTCTCTTCATCTCTCTTCTTGACATTACTCAAAGGCAGCTTCCTCCTGCCCTTGGTTATAAAGTAGCTGCCAGCAGTGACTTCTCCCCTCCAGGTTCAGCAAAAGAACTCGGGTGGAATTTCTGAGGTCCCACCTCCTTGGCCCCTGTCCTCGTGGAGGAACGATCATTGTTATCAGTGGACAGGGAAGTGGCTGATTGGCTCAGGCCCTGCGATAGGGCAAAGTCCTACTCTCCCAGAGGTACAGAAGTTCACGTCAGAGAGAGTTAGACACCCAGGAAATCTGAGCTGTGTCGGAACGCATCAGTGGAGTGAGCGCCAGAAGGAAGGGGCACAGTGCTCAATAAAATGATCAATTTCAGGATTTCTGGGTTATGCACTGTAAAAAATGTTTTCATTTTTTCCCTTAGACCAGTGTGATCTGATTTGTTTTTTTCTATGTAACCAAAGAGTACGTCTTGATGGTTATATCAGCTTTTTGTCGCTGTGACAAAATAACTGAAAAGATCAACTTATAAGAACGAAAGGTTATTTTGACTCATGATCTCAGAAGTTTTAGTCCTTGGTCAGTTGTGTCACTGCTCTTAGGCCTGAGGTAAGGCAGAAATACCACAGCACAAAGCTGGGATAGAGCTCCGATTCACAGAGGCCAGGAAGTGGAGGGAAAAAATCTGAAGAGTTGCAGATAAAGCAGCTGGGAACAAGATGGAATTCCCAGCCCAACATTCTCATCACGCACTGCCTTCAAGTTGTTTCCCCCTCCTGTTGCTGTTGCTTGGCGCTAATCCCATCAAATTATGAAGCTGTCCATTGACTAGTCCACTGATGATGTCAGAATGATGATGATCAAATCATGCTCCAAAGGCTTGATCCAGCACCTAACAACCTTGGTCAATGTACTTGGGAATGCACAAGCCATCTTTCAACCACACCACCTGCTAATCCATATCATCTTTCCACTTTGGCTCTGGAACTTTTCACGTCTTAATACGCCACACCATTTATTCTGTATGTTATCTCAACCATTAATGATTAACCACCAGGAGAGCAGAGACTAGAGTCTGAATTTTTACAGCCTATGTCTAGCAGAGCAATTGGCCTATAACATGTACTCTGTAAAAAGCTATTGAATGGATGAATAAATGAGTGAGCAAATGTCCAGGTGAACACAGCCATGTGTACAGAAAAGGAAGGGCTCCGATTCACAGAGGCCAGGAAGTGGAGGGAAAAAATCTGAAGAGTTGGAGATAAAGCAGCTGGGAACAAGATGGAATTCCCAGCCCAACATTCTCATCACGCACTGCTATTGTAAAAAGCTATTGAATGGATGAATAAATGAGTGAGCAAATGTCCAGGTGAACACAGCCATGTGTACAGAAAAGGAAGGGCCTTCAAGATCAACCAGTTTAATCAACAGCATCTGCGCTGAGATCTCAGGTCCTGGAGAGATGACTATCCCTCCATCCTGCACCATGGCCGTCACTCATCCGCCAGCTTCTGTCACTGTCCGTGACACCAACTGCTTGTCATAATGTGTCACTTTTCTTGAAGCTCCTGAATATTTACATTTCATATGCACTTGGTCTACACATTTAGATTCCTATTCTTTGCGTTTATATCCAAATCAAGGAACCAATGACCTGCTGTAGGATTGCCGTATTCACAGAGACTGTCAGCCTTTATCTTAGCTCTGTCCTTACATCCTCTGTCTCCTTTCCTAGCTTCCTCCACATGACTCTGGGCAGTTTCTTTCCTACAGTCCCAAAGCAACCAGCAGGAGCCAAAATGTAGCCCAGTTTTTAGACCGAGGGCAGCTCCCTGCAATGGCCCCCGGGGCTGACTCCCTAAAGTGCCTGCCTTGAGCAACACTGAATGCATCCAGAACCTTCTGATGCCCAAGTGGGCTTGAGCATTGAGAGCTCTCCGTGGTCAGGAACCAAGGAAATAGTGTGCCTCTCAGGCACAGATGGTAGCCAGGTGCAGCCTGCCCAGCTGGGCTTCATCTTGAAACTTTTAATGAATCTTGCAGCTGGACCTGGGTCACGGCTCTTGCAAGTCCTTTACTTCTGCAGGACTGCTGAGCTCATGAATGGCCGGGTAGAGGTGATTTAAGGACTCAATGGTCCTTCTGCAAATGTCCCTGAAAACCTCCCCTAGTAAGGTGTCACCAACTGTTTTGTGCCTTAGAAATCCTCATGGAGCAAGGCATTTCACGAGAACACGCAGCTATCTAAGCTACTACTGTGCTTTGTGAAGACAACAACCATCTCTTCATTCAAAGGCTTGATTTTAGAAAATTTGAAGAAATGCAGATATTTGAAAAGCACATTTCTAAGTCAAACTTTTAATTTTGGAAACTCATCTCACTTATTCAGTGTGTAAGCTTGCACAAATAATTGGATTCACTGGTCCTCTAGCATGGCCCTTATGCCTGGAAATCCTGGGGCCTCAGCCCATACCTACTGAATCAAAAATTCGAGGAAGGAACCCAGCGCCCTGTGCACTCGTTTTGGAAACCCCTGACAAACGCTCCAATCTGAGTTTCTTTGTCCAGCACCCACAGTAATAGCTTGCTTCATCAGGCTGTTGTGTGGATGAGACTCAGTAGATCTGGCACATCAGGCAGTTAGCACAGGGCCTGGCACTTCGTCTGTGTTCAACATGTGACCACTGCAATTAACGTTGTTATTGTTATTGGATTTCTTTTCTAGGCGACCCACGAATCAGCTCAGGAGTTGGCATGCCTACCTGGGAAACAATAAAGAGGGAAGATATTTTAACATTAATCATTATAACAATAGCTAATTTGTTGAGCTCCGCCCCTGTGCCAAGCAGCTAATCACTTCATAAACATTGCCTTTCATGCACGTTAGACCAAAGCCCTAAGAGAAGAGTACCTTGGATCGCTCCTTTTCACAGTTGAGAAAATGCATTTGAAGAACTGAAGTAAGTGCTGGCCCATGGCAGTGCACTGAGGGCAAAGTCTGCAGCCCCGGGGAGCAGTGAGTCCCGCCCTGACACCCCAGTGTGGTCTGCAGGAAGGGCTGCAGAGGGAACCCTCTTCGCCCTCATAGAATGAATGTGAAGATCTCAGGGAGAGGCCAGAGATGCAGCTCAGGGATAAGGCGTTTGCCTGGTGTGCACAAAGCCCTGTGTTTAGCTCTTGGCCCTGTAAAAAATAACAACAACAAAAATGTAGAACATAATAAAAATTTAATGATGTCACACATTCCCCGTGCTACAAATACCAGCATGGCACCTGTGATTACAGAAGATTCAAAGTCAAGATCTGCTTGAGGGCCCGGCAAATAGCTCAGGGGATTAAAGCACCTGGAAGCAGGCTAAGAGGCTGAGGGTTTGATACCCTGGCCGGGAGTGCTGCCCCACCCCCAGAGCACGCTGGCATGGCATTTGGGGCATGGTGGCATGCACCTGGAATCCCAGCTCTTGGGAGACTGTAAACAGGCAGATCCCTATGAGTCTGATCTAGTAGTGAGACCCTGAACACCCTGTAGACTCTTCCTTAAAATTAAAAAAAAAAAAAAAGATTTGCTTGAAATGATTTCTTTTTGACCATCTCAGAGTCAAAAGGACAGTGTATTTGTCCTCCTTGAAAGCTTACAAAGGCTCCTGGTTTCTGCCAAGGTCTAAGCAAGGAAGAACTGAACAGGGAGCTCAACTTACGGAACCAGACTTACTTGCTCTGACAGAGATTTGTGGTCCTTCTCCCCTGAATTCAGAGAATGAGACCCAGTCAGCTACTCCTTAGCCCAGAGTGTCAACTGCAAAGGAAAGAAAAACACTATCTTCTTTGCCCAGAGAAGGTAAATCTTTGCGTGCAAATTAAAAGGAGGAAACATGGCCTATAATTACTGTTAAGTGCCTGGTTGGAGCTTTTGGTCCCTGAGAAATGCCAAACCCATGCCATTTTTCAATACCACACAAAATTCTGGCACATGAAGTACCAGTGACATCAGATAAAGCCACTTTTTTAATGGGTAAAATGATGCATATATCACAAGACTTTCAGGGTGAGCTGTTTAGGAGTCGAATACATCTAACCCATCAAAATGATATTGCAGTGTAAAATATATGCTTATTCCGTGCAAAGCGTTCATTCTATCCTAGAGAATGTTTAAGGGAACAAAACCCAGCGGTTTCCTTGTTTAAGGCAAACTGGCAACTTTGTCTTTTGCTGGCCAGTGTCTGCCTGAGACGCCGAGGAGGCTGGGTCCCAGAGACGTCGTGTGATGTGTGCTGTACGCTCAGCTTCCCAGCACCGGCACCAGGGTCCCCGAGTCGGCACTAGTTTTGGCTTCTGCCTTTGATTTGATTTTCTCCCCTCTTCCTAGCCCCGCCCCAGCTGCCTCTTGAAAGGGCCTCTGTTCTGTCAGCCATAATGACATCTGCTGGCGGACACAGGAAGTCATAAATCTGTAGGCTCCCTCTCAACCAAACCTTGTGAGCGCTGCCATTTATCACAGGGGCCGGGACGCCCGTCTCTGGAGGGCTGGGAGCAGAGTCCATTTTCTCCCATCGCCCTTTCCCAAGAGAGCCACCATCTTCACAGCAGCCGCTTTTTCATCTGGAGTTTGCAGGCTTGAAAGTCGGGCTGGGGCAAAGCCCACCCCGAGCTCGCAGCTTCTGGAACGGAGCGGCCATGGCGGGCAATGTGAGGCTCCCTTGATGTCGTGGGATGGACAGAAGCAGGCGATCCCGATGGGGATCGGCGCTGGCTGCCTGCGGCTGCGGCTGCAGCTGCAGAGAAGAGTTTCATCCCCCGATCTGTCCTGTGCAGTGCTGCTCTGGGGCAAAACTTACAGCAGGGGGAGTTGCAAAAGGGTTTCTAAGGAGGATGACTGAACTTTGGTTCTGAACAAATGTAGGTCATGCTTTGGTTACATTGCAGAGAAGTCTCTGGTAGCCCAGGCCCTGACTGGAGCTTGTTACCTACCCGGGATTGCATTCTCGTTTTGGCTGCTAAAGTTAGGGTGCCTGGGTCACTTTGCTCAGCCTCCTGTCACGCACGCATGCACACGCAACACATGCACACATGCACACACACACAGACACACACTCACACACACACCATGCCCAAGGTTAGGGTTCGCTGCCTCTGTGCTTCACACCCGCGTCCTCACGTGGCCCTCTTGGCAACTGGACCAAGTGGCTCTGTCCTGTGCACTGCAGGACATTTGGTTTTCTCCCAAGATACCACAACCACAAAGTCCTACTCCCTGGATGCCAGCAACTCCCCGGGGTGTGACTACCCTAACGCTGTCCAGACACTCTCAGATGACCCCTAGGTGAGAGAAGGCGGTATCTCCCTGTCAGCAATGCAGACCAGAAGCTTCAGGCCACCTAGAAGATTGTTAAGCTTGTGCCTTCTCACCAGGCTTTGAGGTGCATGCCTATAAACCCAGCCTCTGAGAGGCTGAGGCAAGAAGATCACAAGTTCAAATCCAGCCTGAACTTACTGAGACCCTGACTCAAGATTTAAAAAGGAAGACAAAAAAATAAAAAATCAAGCCGGGCGTGGTGGCGCACGCCTGTAATCCCAGAACTTGGGAGGCTGACGCAGGAGGATCGGTGAGAGTTCAAGACCAGCCTGGGCTACAAAAAGTGAGCTCAAGGCCAGCCTGACCTGCATGGTGAGACCCTGTCTCAAAAAGACAAAAAAAAAAAAAAAAAGATTTAAAAAGGACTAAAGATGTAACTCAGTGAAAAAGATCCTGGGTCCAATTCCCCAATACCACCAAAAAACCCACACAAGTAAATACGTATTCTCAGACTTCTGAGATTCCACACTGCCAGAGATCTGCAAAACCAGGTGCTCCAGAGGCGGCGGCACCCAGGAATCTGCTGAGTGTTCTGGGAGGTAACATGTCCACATAAGATTCTCCAGGTCCAAAGTGTGGGCAGGACAAGACAATAGGTGACCCAGAAGTCATGGGCACACAGCATAGCTCAGGGGCTGCAAGGGTGGGGACTGAGAGTGCAGACCAGTGCCATGCCAGGAGTATCTGAGTCCACACCTCCCCTCCACTGCCTCAAACCTTGGAGAAGTTACCTAACCTGTGCACACCTCAGTGTACCCATATGCACGAGAGACAACCGAAGCATTGCACCTCACCAAATTGTTTAAGGTTGGGTACAATCCAGTGTCCCAGTACCGACAGCGCTGTTGCTGTCATTTGCCTCTCCTACCCTTGACTGAGACCTGTAAGAGCCAGGCAGGGGTGTTGTTCCCCACTGCACCCCCTGCAGGCAGACAAAGCCCCTGCAGGCCTGGCATGGAGCAGGTGCTAGGTGGGGTCCTGGTGGGAAGAGGCAGGGCTGGGATAATGGAGCCTTGCTGGGCATTTCTGTAAGCTGATGCCCTTGCAGATGTAGGATGCTGAGCTGAAGTGAGTGTTGCCCTTACTAGAGATTTGACTGGGCCTCAGATCTGAAAGCACTTCAAAAACAACAGTCCATCAGCAAAAGGCTAATAATGTGGAAGTGCTTCCCAGGGCTCACCCTGCTAATGTTCGTGGCATTCTTCCTACAGCCTTAATTGGGTTTGTGATATTATCCCCATTTCGCAGATGAGAAAAATGAGGCCTAAAGAGGTTAGCGAATGTGCTCAAGACAGAAAATACTTCTCTAAGTGCTGGACTCTCTGATTCCAAGCCCACACCTACCTTTCTTCTCTGATGCCTACACACAGTGATCATGTCTTCAGATTTCGAGGATAACCTCAACTGTGCCCCACCTTTTGTTTAAGAACATACTCTTACATGTGAGAGCATGTGCTTGATTTTGCTCAAAAGCTCCAGCTGTGACAATAATGAGAACTTGGCCCTACAAGGGACCTACCAGGGAGGAAGAAAAGAGACCCCGTGGCCACTCATGGGGACAGAGGAGGCTGACACACACAGGAAGACAAAGGACTCAAAGCCAGAACTAAGCACAGCCTCATAAACCAGAGAGAAACCACTGATGGCACCCGGAGCTGGGCAGTAGGGCTCACTGCTGTAGTCCACGGGGTCTGCCGAGGAGGCTGCTGTGTCTGGTGACTGAGAAACAGGGACCCTGCAGAGGGTGCAGCCCCTCCTTGACCTCCTACAGGTCGCAGTCTGGCGGCTCTGACCCAGAAGACATCTCCGTGCTTCACCTAAGAATGAATTGTTGTGGCCCACAGCATAGTGCCCACAGAGAGGGTCAGGACCTTCACTGGACCCCCTGTCACCTTTGGGAGAAACCCCTCTGATGGAACATGCCCAAGATCGTCTCTCTTCATGCTCCGCTGCCAGACCCCCAGCCGGCTGCCTCCCCTCCGTTATACCACTTTCCTACCCTGACTGGAGGTTTCTAGCGTCATTTCTCAAACAAACTACCGCCAAGCAGCAAGCACATTTGACCTCGAGTCCCCGGATGTTTGTCACAAAAAAACAAGAGCAAGACGCAGCTAGAAAGAGGGCTTGGCGTGCACCCAGCCTCTCCCGCCATTGCAGCCTATGGCTCCTCGGCTTTCTTGGACAGTCCCACAACAGTTAAGGAGAAAAGACAAGCTGAATTGTTGGGAGCAAACAGCATTCAGGGCCAGTCACGTTGACATAATCCCAGCAAGCGGAGGGAGAATCTCATGAAATTTTCAGGACAATAGGATGCTTAATGCCTAATCATAATAGATAAGACATGCTCTGGATAAGACAGAAAGGTGTTCTCAGAGTGAGTCCGATCATTCTCTATTTGCTTCTGAGAGTTGAGGGGCACCTTTGGGTACACGGTTGTAATGAGTCCAGGGAGTAGAGCTTGATGCACAGTCGAGGTGGCATAAAATATACCACAGCCCAGGACATAAAGGCTGCCCGTCACAGGGTGCCCAGGCTGTCCCGGTCCTTACTTTCACTTAATGTCTTCCTGTCCTTAATGAAGTTGAGCAATAGATTACTGGGCTGGAGACTTGGTCTGGAATCTTCAGCAGCAGCAAAACACTGTCACCAGCCATAAGAAGCCAACTCCCAGGGAGAAATGTGATGTACTTTAGATCTAACGGTTCTCTGTCTTCAACCTGCACACTCAGCAGTCCTCCCGTTTAAAATATACATAGTGCTTAATTGCAGTTGCAAAATCCTACACCTAGCCCGATCACGAAAGTTTGTCCGATGAAAGCCTGATGACTTTCAGAGGATTTCTTCCTAGAAGCAAGCTGGCCAATGCCTCAAGCGTCCACAAACTTTATCGTCATCAAACTTGACTGCTTTTAGAAAACACATTGCCACCCAATAGAAGAAGACATCATTTTCCCTGGGTTGGAAGCAAACTGTCTCTAATGGCCTCGGCGACTTCAGGAAATATGACCCCTTGTCAACAGCTGAAAGGGTAACATTGAACCTCGACAGGAGCATAGAGCCCCTCTGGTCGAACCCTAGCCTGCCCTTCACCACGCACCACTGTCTGCTTTCCTCTCTGCTTGTCTCAGCTCCGGCCGCTCACTGTCTCCTTCCGCAGGGGATGGGCTATCCCTTCCAATTTCCGGCCCTGCTTCCTGTTGGGCTGCTTCCAGACCTGTTTCCGCTCCACCTTCTCAGAGATCCTTTTCTGTCCCTAACCCTCCAGGGGGCTGCATTCCATCGCTCTTCATTCACTACCCCTTCAGCCCACTGGAGGTGCTACCTACCGCTCTTCCGGACCCGGGATTGCCTTTGCCTGCTCCCTGACAGTGCAGGGCCATACTAGCTGTCACACAGGAATGTGGAACATCCTAGAGATTGCCACTGGGAAGCTTGCACAGCATACCACGGGGACAGACATCTCAGACGACATCCGTGACCTAAGAGAAAGGCGATGAATTATATCCTCAAGGGCAACATTGTATGGTACCCTGGCTTTCAAACTTAGCCACGTTTACGATCCCTCAAGAGCATTAAAAAATCCTGATGGCTGGATCCTACCTCCACAGCCTGATGTAATGGCTCTGGAGTAGGGTGCAGCCCTGGAGATCTTGCGAGCCACTCAGTGGGTTATACTATGCAGCAAAGTTTGAATACACCACCTTTTCTTCTTGAGGTGTTGTGTAAGTGTGCTAAAGAGCACAAATCTGAAGTGTGCAGTGAATCAGCTTCCAGACTGAATGTACTTAAGTAACCAGGGCCCTGACGGGGCACACTCTCTGCCCTCATAAGACACTGAGGCACAGTTGCCCAGGTAACCACGGCTCAACACCCAAGCATCAGTGGGTTCTCCTTGCTAGCGCCCTTCCGTGTGTGCAGTGGTGCTCCACATTGAGTCTTTGTGCTGAAAGAGATTTATAGAAGGGTGAATCCCACACGATCACCTAGGGGAGGCTTCCTGGAAGGGGTGGTATTTAAGAGAATGTGAAGGGGACAGTAGACCAGCAAGAGAAGTGGTAAGAAGGCAGAGAAGTTGATGGCAGCATCAATCAGAAAAACTGGCGAACAGGCAACAGAGCAGTAGGCCTTTATCTAACAGGTTACACAGGCCAAAGATGCTTTGAAAGTACAACCTTCCTTGCAAATAGCCCTGCCTTGGTATTCAGTGATTACACAGCCTTTTCTTGAGCTCCAGTAGTCCACTGAGCTTGGGAATACAAAGATGAATCAGGCTTACAGTTCAATTAGAGGAGATAAACAATAAACAAGAAAGCATGCAGAAAAGATGTTCAGAGAGCAGGAGAGATAAGGTGGGCACCAGAAGGGACCTTTGAGCTTAGAGACAGCATGGGAGAAAGAATCTTGGGGTGAGGGTGGTACAAATCTCATCTCAGAGGCAGTTCCAGAAATGCTGGAAAAGGCCTCACCTGCTGCAGAAGCTCTGGGGCATCCTGGTATCCTGGAAGGGCACTGCCCACAGTAGAACCTCATTAAGTGTCTGCTTCCAACACATTAGCTTGGAGTACAGGGGTGAGAAAGCAACAGTAGAGCAACCAAAATGATGATTGTACGAAGTGGGAGATGCACCCGAATCTAGGGATCCGAGAAGCCCTTCCAACTGGCCCTTCTGGGGAGACCCGCAATTGATTTGCTTGTGTTCTTTGTGTGCAGTAAGACTCCCCAGACTTGACTTTCTAGATACAAAACCCCAACTTTTGTGTAGGGAAGGCTTTCATCCCTGGCACCTTGTCAGCATCACCTGGCAACCATAGAGTTTTTCAGATTTTTCTGGCCCCACCCTGGGATTTAATTCAGTAAGTCGGAGGTGGGGCTCCTTACAAAGGAGAACAGTAATAATAACATTGCCCAGGAGATTCCCCTCCTCTGCTGGTGTGGGAACAGCTCTTCCGGGAGATAGGGTTGAGTCGTGCCAATCCTTCATGCCCTTACACAGCCCAAGATTTGAGGGCAGGATCCCCGGAACCTAAGAACCTTCAGCCTTCTACATATCATTGTTGTACGGTGTCAGTTCTTGGGAGACGTTTCCCAAAGAGCTGGTGCCTGTGGTTTAGCACAGTACTTCTGCCAATTCTAGTCATGCGTGTGGCAGCTTCTCACATTCTGTGCACGTTTCCATGCCCACCTGCACCCCAGGTGCATCTGAGCCTCAGCCTCTTTCTTGGCTCTTCAATATATATATATATATATATATATATATATATATATATATATATATATTTTTTTTTTTTTTTTTTTTTTTTTTTTTTTTTTTTTTTTTTTTTTTTTTTTTTTTTTTTTTTTTTTTTTTTTTTTTTTTTTTTTTTTTTTTTTTTTGAGGCTCAAAGCCATGAGTTTAAACTTTGGATTGCTGCCTCAAACAGAGTGAAGAGTTTTGCACTAGAGTAGAAGGTAGCCCTGAAGTGAACTCAGGGCAAACAAACTACTTGGCCTAAGTTCAGCTAGAGGCCCTCGCTCCACCCCAAGGGACTGAGTCTGAGATATTTGAGATCTCGGTTCAGCACACAGGTTGGCAGTTGTTAGCTATAGAAAGGACACCCAGCCCTACATGGAGCCTCTCTCAAATTGAAAAGGTAATTGAAAGGGAGTGACTTTTTCACTGTGTGACTCGGTGGTATTTAATGTCCTATCCAAAGAGCCTCTGAGTATTGTCCTCATGTTATGCATCCCACCAGTGTAGCTGTGTTATGGTCTGTGTCTAGTTGTCCCCACCAAAGCCTCATGCAGTTACAGGGCCGGCTTCTTGAGTTTGCAATGAATTCATGATGCAGTGCTGGGACTCTGGGTGTGAGTGCTACACCCAGTTTGGGGTGTATGGCCTGAGTACCACAGAAGGGAGACAGACTCCCTTGCTGTTGCTGTTGGTGCCGCCACCCCTCCCTTTTGCTCTGCTGTTTTGCTGTCTTGCACCACCATGACCTGCTGCCCTCTGTCATGTGCCAGTCTGCCTTGGAGCCAGCTGAGTATGGCCTGAAACCTCTACAAACTCTGAGCTAGACAAACCTTTCCTTCCATAATTTGGGATGTCTGATGTTTCCCCCCAGCAATGACAGAAAAATAACTAAGACAAGCCGAACTCATTTATCAACTTGTTGATAAATAAACTAATTGTTCTTCTTTAGTAGCAACCCGAAAAAATACAAATTACCTCAAGAACATTCCAGAAGTGTGGGCTCAAGGTTGCTGCTAGATGACACTGGGTAGCCAGCCGAAAGATGGCTATTGCCGAGTGACAAGGACATGCTCACCATATCACCAGCTAGGAAGGCTGAGAGGGAGTGGAGGTAAAATTCGGAGACCATGCAAGAGAAACTGCAAGAAATTCTGCAGCTCAGAGGCAAGTACTATTTGCCACAGTTATTCTCCCCAAGATTACATCTAGCTGCCAAATCGCCACTTCCCTTGTCCCTAGCATTTGGTTGTCACTACAATAGAATCAGTTGGAGGAGGGGACCCTAGCTTCTGCCTGGCAGCTCGGCCTGTGCTTAGAGCAGCGCCTGCTGTGCCTGCGTCACACCCTGGGTGTTGGTCAAGGAGTGGCCTGAGTATAAGGCAAGCACCAAATCAGCAGGCTTAGGGCTTCTAGAGAATGTGCAAATTCATGCAGAGCTCCCAGAGGCCCCCACCATCCGTCTGTCCTTCTGCTCAAGCCTGAGGTCTATGCCTCTGGACCTTGTAACTTTGTGGTTTCTTTTCTGCAAGACTGAGGTTTTGCATAATGGGCTACAGTCCCTAGCACAGTGTTCCAAGGTAAAGGTTTACTGATGAATGAGGGTGTGTAATCTTTAGCTGACATGGCTAGCGGTGAGATGGGATGCTCACAGCCTCAGTAGCAGAAGTACCAGGCTGGGTTTAGGTGGGGTTGCTTGTAGGTGGAGGCCACTTGAGGACAGGGCATGACTTCGCAACCTGTGCTACCCTTCTGAGGTGGAGAGGCACGTGGCAATGTGAAAAGTGATTAAACAGCACTTTGCAGACGGTGACAATGATGCGTGGCAGCTGCGAAGGAGGATGGAGAAAGTTGAGTTTCCTACAGCCCAGAAGCAATGTTACAAAAGACAACCGTGGACTGCGTCATTCGTGGTCATTGCCCAGGAGGGAGGGCAAAGGTGGTCAGTGGGTGGGATCTGCCTAGATGGTGTCCCAGGCCATACCAGTAAGGTCTCAGCTTCCATGGGGGTGGGAATGGAAAAAATACGGTGCAGGGTGGGTAAAAGTTCATTTTGGCACGCACAGCAATGGCCCTAAACTACAAGAATATCTAAGCCTGCTTTGGTGTTGCAGCTAGCAGTACTAGGTTTGTCTGATTCACTGAGAAGCAAAGTCTTTTTTTGCAGAAGGTCTCAGACAGTGAAAATAGGAGAGTTTCTCGTGGGGCTGGGAGTTGCTTGTTTAAAATGCAGATTTCTGGGTTTTTCCCCAGAATTTCTGGTATAGAAAGTCTAAGACAGTAGTGCTCAGTCAGGAGCGATCTTGCTCCCAGAGGACACTGGGCAGTATGTGGTGATAATGTTTATTGCCAAGACTTCCGGTGGATGGGTCTTACCTCTAGCAGATAATAGCTAGGCATGCTGTGAAACCTTCTCCTTCATACAGGAATGCCCTTTCCAAGGAAGAGGTAAAACATAGCTGGCCAAGGATGTTCGCCATGCCGAGGTTAGAGATCCTTGTTCCAAGGTCAGCACCAGCCAGCCATGTGTGTTTTAAGAGGGGCTCAGGAGGAGTGGTGGTTAGTACAGAAAGTGGATACTTCCAAGGTGGCAGTCTTTGTAAGGTCGGGGTTTCTGCATCAGAGTTGGTTTCTGACCTAGCTCCTTCTCCACATTTAGAAGTCAGTTACGACTCAACTCTCCGCAGGAAATCTCGCCTGCCCTTTACCCTTCCATCCAGCATTCTGGTTCACCGTGGTCCAAAATGCACCTCCTCTTTGCCTATGTCCCTTGCTTCTCAGTCTTTGTGGGTCCCACAGGAAGCAGAGCTCTGTAAAGGCAAGGGTCCAGGTTTTACCTTTCTCAGATGGGCCCCCAACCCCTGGAAA
>PVJA010009521.1:36706-60503 GCA_004027025.1 Myocastor coypus
CGGAGAGGGTGACATTTAAGCCAAAATAGGACATCAGGGGCATTTGTCTGCTGTCCCGCAGTAGAATATGAACACCAAAGGACCAGAACTTTCCCTTTCTCTGTAGCTGTTTTGCCTCTCGAACAGGTACATAGTAAGTGCTCAATAAACACTGCTTAAAGGAAACAAAAACACTGCACCCTTAGTCTCTCGGAGAGTCCCCTGTAGAAAGCGACCCTAACCTTGACTCATCAGGACAGTGGGCAGAACAGAAGAAAGTTAAGGGGGGGTGGAGGTGAGCAGGACATTTTGGGAGGTCCAGTTAAGCCTCGAAGTAGGAGAGATGCCCTCTGGATGAGGTTCCGTTCCCCTCCCCGACCCCATTCTAACCCAGGTCGCACCCTCCCCCACGTTGGTCCTAGTGCCAGGTCCAAATTTAACCACAGCCTCCGTGGCTGGCTTCCCATCCCTTCTCTGCTCCCCTCGGGCGTCCTCCCCACCCCCATCTTCCTCCGGAGGGGTGTCCCGGGCCAGGTGGGCACAGTCTCCATCAGCAGGGTGAGCCTCTCAGGGGCTGGGCAAGCCTGGGCGCTCTGCCCCAGCCCCTGTGCCCGGCGGGACACTGTCCCTTTAATAGACTCGCTCTGCCTGCCGCTCTGCGGCTGGGGAGTAAATTTCTCCCTGTCATCAGGTCGCGGGGAGAGGAGGAGGAGGAGGAGTTTGTTAATGTTCAGTTTGTTCAGCGGGATCGATGTTTGCTGGCATCGCCTCACCCTGCCTTGTGTGTGTGAGAGCGAGTGTGAGTGTGTGTGTGTGTGTGTGTGTGTGAGTGTGTGTGTGTGTGTGTGCGCTCGCGTGTGTGTGTGAGTGTGTGTGTGCGCATGTGGGGGGTGTGAGTGTGTGGGAGAGGAGGCGAGAGAGTGCGTGCGTGTGTGTCTGCGTGTGTGTCTGCGTGTGAGTGAGTGAGTGAGTGAGTGGATTCCAGATTTTCTGTCTTTCCCAAACCCGCTCCTGTCCTCTCGCATATCACTCACGGCCGGAGATCTGACAGCAGCCACAAACCCACCGCGAGTGACCGCGATCGCTCCGCGCGCGGATCCGCCATCGAGACCAAGGAGGAGCAGAAGGAGGAGGAGGCGCGGAGGTGGAGGAGGCGCTGGAGGAGGAGGAGGAGGAGGGAAAGAGCAGAAGGAGGAAGAAGAAAAAGAAGAAGCCCACTACCTTCCCAGGATTGCTTTTTCTTCCTTATCTTTCCGCGCGCGTGTGCGTGTGGCGCGTGTGCGCCGGGCGTCCTTCCCATCTGAACCTGGTCTTGGATGTTTAATAAAGAAATCAAGTGTCTCACCAGTCACCACAAAAAAAAGCAAAAACAACAACAACAACAACAACAACAAAAAAATATATATATATATATACATCCAAAAGCAAAATCAAAAACAGAGAAAAAAAACCCAAAACAAACAAACAAACAAACAAGGCAGAACCAACCTCCACTGCGAGCCCGCCGGCACCAGCCACCGTGCCTGCCGCCCGGAGAGGGGGGTCTCCGGCCCGTGGTGGCGGAGTTGCAGGGGGGATCGTCAGGGGGACAGAGGCCGAGTGACGTCCTAGGAGACACCGGGCGAGACACGGAGGAGACCCAGAGAGGCGAGCGAGACAGCGGGCCCCGCGCGCGGCTCGGGGCTGGGGCGCCAGAAGCGGGACTGGAGCGAAAGTAGCGCGATGCCCAGGAGGAAGCAGCAGGCACCCAAGCGGGCAGCAGGTAAGAGACGCGGCTCTGCGCGCCTGCCCGGGCGGCCCGGCGGCGCCCTGCGCCCTGCGCCCTGCGCGCCGAGCTCCTCGCCCGCCCTCTTGCCCCGGGGTGCCCCGGGACGCCACCCCCTTCAGCTTTCCCGAGAGTTCGCTCCCGGTGCCCCGCTAATAACGCCATCCCCGCTCGCCCTCTCCGCTCTCCCACATCCTGCCCTTTCCAGGCGCTGCTGGGTGGGGGGGAGCGACCCACCAAGTCTTCCCTCCTTAAACTTTTTTTTCCTCCACCCTCTACCCCACCCCTAACTTTTCTCCTGGTTTCTTCTTGCCTCTGGAGCCAGAGTCCTATTGAGGATTTGGGGTGCAGAATAGGGAGACAGCCCCTCCACCCGCTTGGCCCTCCTCGTGGTCAGTGCCAGCAGCTCCTGGCCTCCTCCAGGGACAGCGTCTCTTCTCGCCGGGGCTTGGGGCTCTGAGATGGGGCTGCAGGACTGCAGGGCTGGGGGGCTGCCGGTAGCTTTGGGGCCAGCAATGAGAGTTTAGCTTTGATCCGTGGCGAGGGAGAGAAAGCAGCCCCAGGAAAGGGCTGAACCAACCTTGGAATTTGTCTAAGAGGATTCATGCTTAGAAATCTGTTCAGTCCTCTGTCTTCTCCAGAAAGAAAGAAGGAAGGAAGGAAGGAAGGAAGGAAGGAAGGAAGGAAGGAAGGAAGGAAGGAAAGAAAGAAAGAAAGAAAGAAAGAAAGAAAGAAAGAAAGAAAGAAAGAAAGAAAGAAAGAAAGATAAAAGGGGAGGGTGCCCCTTTAGAAATTGAAGCACTTCTGGGTTTTCTTTACCCAGAGAGAGTTGCAAACTTCATGTGCAAATTGACGTGTGTAGTAGGACCCATCCTACCTGAGCCCTAACTTACTAACCGGCCCCCACCAAAACAGGGCCAGGTTAATTTATCCCTACAGTAGTTCTTCCAAGTGATTTCTTTTTCTTCTCTCTCTCTCTCTCTCTCTCTCTCTCTCTCTCTCTCTCTCTCTCTCTCTCTCTCTCTCTCTCTTCCTTTTGGGTTGCTTAACTGCCTTTCTAATAGTATGCTGGGGTTTTGTTTCTCGGAAGTGCAATATGAAAGTTCATTTTTCTCCTGCCAGACCCACCCACTGAAAAAATCAGCTTTCCACTTGATTGCTAGTTTTGATTTGACATTTGATTGATCACCTGTCATCTCCCCGGCTTTGATCTATTCATTCTTGATATATATCAATAAATCACTCACCATGGTAACTCAAGCACCAGTGACGCAAGCCTTGGCCTCTATATTCAGAGCCAGACATGCACAATTATTATCTTGTTTGGCTTTTCATGTGGGCGTTTTTATTTCTTTGTGTCCTTTAGTTGAATCAGAGCTCTAGCAAAAGAAAAAAAAAGTTAAGAGTTCTGTTGCCTTTCTCCCTTTTTATCTCTTGGGGTTTGCTTTCCTGCGTTAGGAGGCGGGAGTTCAGGCTGGGCTTCCGCACTCCCGCTGCATTTTATTCTGTTCCAACTGGGAAGCCCAGAAAGAAGTTTGGTGGCATACTTTCAGAAACTTTGCCGAGTCACCCTTAGGAGAAATTCAAAGTTAGTCACAAATCTAGGGGAAAAGGAGCACTGGGGTCTCCGTGGGCGGCACCACCACGCTCCTCCACCGGCGTGACCTGATCCCTGCCCGCGTGGCAGTCCCTGTCCTCTGAAATATCTACGTATGTTATATCAGCTTCTGAGCATGAAATTGCTTCCGTAACCATTTGTAGGTTGGTTGGAGTCCCATGCGGAGATATTATTTACAAAGCTTAGACTCATGTATTTTTCAATTGTTTCCCTCAGGGCGACGTATTTAAATAGTTTTACCACCTGTATAACCTATATATTTGTAACTCACTAAAGCCGTGAAATATTCTCTTTTTTTAACTCTAGCTACCTCTGTGACAACAATACCTCTTTCTTCTTCTTCTTCTTCTTCTTCTTCTTCTTCTTCTTCTTCTTCTTCTTCTTCTTCTTCTTCTTCTTCTTCTTCTTTTTTCTTCTTCTTCTGAAACTTAGACTCCTTTGCAGTCTGACAGTGTGGAAAATGTACAGTGGCCTCCCACACCCAGGAAGAGTAAGCCTGCTTCCTCTAGTCCTGGCAACACGAGTTAAAGTGGAGCTAGATCATTTGAGATAACATCCTTATTGTTGTCCCTAAAGAGAACCCTGGGCTGCCATCCAGCCACAAGCGATACTGCCCCGAAAATGACTATTTTTTTTTTTTTTCCCCTTGTTGTTCCGGTAAAGGCCATCAACAACTAGGCAGTAATTTACATTACCAGAATGACTGGACATGTCTCCTTTCGTGAGCTCATTACAAAAAGTGCTTTGCTCAGAATTGCACTATTTTGATTATAAGTATCCTGGGACCAATGAGGATCCAGGTAGATATAATATAACACATTATTTAAATTAGATCCTTTCATGAAGCTGGTATCTATGGGTGTTGGCTAGCCTGTGTATCATAGTGTGTGTGTGTGTGTTAGAAACTTGCAACTGTAGTTTCAGTTTTCTGGCCTATTGTATTCATAATGTCTGTTTGCATGATTTATGTTTACTGGAAGAAGTGGAAATCTCTTTCAAGCCAACATGGACTAACTCGTTTGTAGACAGTGAAGCCCCTCTCAGGATATTTGTTTGCTCTTGTGTTAATGGAGCAGATAGTTTTTCCTACAGTATTTTATCATCTGAGGTCATTAGCACCCTGCTCTGCTTCCCTGGAGGTGGTGCCTCCCAGGCACAGTTAGCCACTCCTGCACTCCTCAGCCAGTCAACATCCGGGAAAGAGGAAGAGGGGGATTCTGAGCTTGTGGCCATCCTAACTTTTATCACTGCTTAAAATTAAATGCAAGGCACAACTGTAAGTAATTACTTCCATGGCCTGATGTTGAAAGCTTGATTTCTGGTTTGATTAATGAATAATGGAAGATAGACGAAGCTTGACTGGGAATCAGAGGCCTCCTGCAGCCCTCGCTCCCAGGAACTGGTCTGAGGCTATTAGATTCCTTTGCTTTTTTTTTTTTTTTCAAGTTCCCTGTCTCAAGGACTCAGTTACCAAAGTTTGCCATAAAGTAGCTTTCCAAATAGGACCAACAGGATGAGATTAGAAGTAGTGGGGGATTTTAGTCTTTATCTGTCATATTCCTCCCCCTGCAGGAGGAAGGGGTGTGAGGAAGCAGCGGGGTTGGAACATTTCCCTCTAAAATGTTATTCTCCCTGGCTTCCTGAGTCTCTGCTGTTCCACCAGACGATTACTTAAACCAAGAAGGGGGGAAAAAAGTTTAGAAAGCAGCTTACAGTACCCCAGGGGTTTGTGTTGGTGCATGTGCTTGGCTGGTTTCCTTGATATATGTTTCATTTGCCATTAAAATGCGTCCCCTCTCACCTGAAAATATTGTAGGATTCTGGACCAGCACTGCCTGAGTCCCCCATTCATTTTAGGGACAATGGCAGGAAGGGAAGGTGAAGGCGAGTAGTGCATTGATTTGTCTGTATGTTGTAGGGTGCAGAGCCTTTAATTTTTTTTTTTAACTGCAGACATAATCTAATTCTTCCCTTCCCATCAGTCTGTGCCTCAGACACCGTCCACAGGCATGTGCAGTCCATCTTGCATTTCACCACCCTCAACTGTTGTGTTTACAGGAATGCCAGCCAGGCACAAGATAACGTAAAATCTTTTTTGGATCCTGGGTGCGTGAATATCCAATCTGTACGTAAGGCCTCTGATTTGGCCTCTGCTCCCCACAGCAGCGAGCTAACTAGACGCTTCCTTCCTTCTTGCTGACTTTCAGGAGCTTTCTGGTGCTCCTGATCTGCGGAGAGTCTTGTGGGGAGAGAACAGCTCTCTCGATTTATTTTGTTTATTTAATGTGGAGATGAATAATGCAGATTTTGTTTGCATGAATGTCCTTGTGTGGCAGTAAACATTAGACGATTAGCAATCACTACTTAAAAGTTGTAATTTGCACCTTAATAGCACAGGTTTATTTACATGGGAAACATAGTCAGCAGGGACAATATCGAACCCTGCAATGGGACATAAATGACCTAGGAGACCCCCTGGTGCGCCCCACTGCAATTCGGACTCTGGGTTAATGGGTAAGGGTCTAGAAACACTAAGAGAGAGGCAGGGGAGGGCCTGGCTGCTCAAGGTGAAGTTTATCTTGAATTTATTGGCAAATGGGAAAAGCGGCAAGAGAATAGGGACCAATGGCACAGTTCTGATGTCCGTAGTCCTTCATTTTGTTTAAACATATTTTCAGGAAGACAAGTTTAGGGCCAGCGAGATAGCTCAGCAGACTAAGTGTCTGCTTTGACAAGCACAAGGACCAGAGTTTGATCCCAAGTTCCGCATGCCGCCCCGGCAATGAGTCAGTGACTGAGTCTGGGAATAGTGGAGCATGCCTGTAATCCCAGCCCGGGGAGGCTGACACAGGAGGATCACTATGAGTCTGAGCTGCCTAGTGAGACCCCAGGCTAAATACATAAAAAGAGAAAAAAGAAAGACAATTTTGTGTGGGGAATGTGCAAATCTTGTATGCCATAGAACCTCTTGCTTAGCCCAAGATAAAGGGCAAATATAAACACTCTCACATACAGTAAAGCCCCAAGGGTCTCAACAATACAAGCTCCTCTAGGTGTTACTGCTCTTTAGGGCAGATCCTAACAATGAGAAGAATGGGCCAGAAATGCGAAGGGCAGACCCCTAGAAGTCACCTTGTCCACACCAAGGTCTGGACTGAAATCTAGGCTGCGTAGGCATCCTTTCTGTCCCTGTACCCTTTCTGAGTTTCTTCTCCTGCTCCCACTTCATCCTTAAATACCCGGATTGGACGGGACATCTCGGAAGCCCATTTGTTTCACGTATTTATTGATTTCATTCTCAATCTGCCATAGCAGGACATAATGCATTAACCCTAATCAGCAGATTGCAGGTGACGGGGAGTTCTAGCAGGAACCAGATAAGGTAAGCGAGGGGGACTCTGGGAAACTTCTCTGCAGTGCAGGCTCTGTGGCCTGGGGATTGGGCCATCGGAGGCTGCTTTTAAGAAAGGGAGAAACACCCCTCAGAATTCTCCAGTGCTTCTCCCCCATTTCATGTTTTCCTCCTTCACCCAGTGACCTCACTTCCTATTACTGCCCTTGGAAAAACCTCTTACCAGCAAACACCTTCTAGGTATCTGGAGGGAGCAAAGGTGCGGTTGTGCTGAGCTCACTCCCTGACGTTGTGGTACAGAAGCGTCTTGACTTTTGCCACCTTCGCCAACAGAGGTTTATGCTTTCACTTTATCCCAGTTGACTTCTCGTGTCCTCGGGGGGGCCTCTCCCCGACTGGATAGTCCCTGGCTGGGTCTACGTCTCCTCCCAGTAGCTTTGGGAATGGTGCTCTTGATTGAGCAGCTATCAAGGGGACCGAGTCCGGCATTCTTTAAGGCCAAAGAAATGATGTACCTCGGCTCATCACTGACACAGAGCTTAGGAAAAATCAGCGCAGGGTAAGACCTAGGCGGTGTGTTCTTGTGTGACGCCCCTGCAATTAGCTGCTATGAGTTAAATGCCCCAGAGCAGAGCAGGCTTTCTCTGCAGCGTATTTGTACCAGGCACTTCCTACAGGTTTGGGAGGATGCAGACACTACTGCAGAGGTAATACCTGCGTCCACCCAAGTCCCTTTTAAAAAACACAGAACTGCCTGACACATTCTATATTAAGGCCAAGCATACACGAAGTATCATTTTCATTTGATGCGAAGTAGTTGGAAATACATTAAACTAACAGAGACCGTCTGGCATCGCTTCCCCGAAGCAGTGCTTTTTCATTACATATTTAATTACAATCAAATTGAACGACTTTTAGAAAAAAAAAGAAATCACATTGGAATTAAAGGAAGCTCAACACACAAATAATTTTATTGCTTTGCAAGTTGAGAACACTGTTATATTTTTATTTCTTGAGGAGAAATTTATTTTAATTTTCTAATGTTGTGATAAATACAGAATGTCTTTTACTGTAGTCTGTAATCAAGGAGAGCTTGGGTCCTGCCTTCACGGACTCCGCTCAGGCTAGAGGAGAATTTCATGTCTATTTTCAGTAATTTGCTACAGTTTATACTGTGCTTTGAAAAAATGTTCCAGCGTCGCAGGTTCCATTTAAAGTTCGAAATTCTTGTCACCATGGGCAAGTAGCTCTTGGATTACATGGGGAACTTAGTTATCCTCTGAACATAAGAAATCACCCTGTATGGAGTTCTTTTTTGATTATTGGAATATTGCAAGGAAAAAAAGCACTGTATATTTATGAGCTTCTAAAATATAACACTATTTGTACTGGATTTAGCTCTCTGTCTCTCTGTCTCTGTCTCTGTCTCTGTCTGTCTGTCTCTCTTTCTCTCTGTCACACACACACACTCACACACACAAACACACACATTTCTGACATTTCAGTCGGTTTTAGGAACTTTTCTCAAATATATAGGAGCAGCATTTAAAACAGATTTGAAGGAACACCAGGCCTTGGAAACAATAATAAAAACTAGGGACTTCAGAGTCCAAATGTGTGCTGCTACAAACTGCAGACTTACAGAGAGAGAGAGAGAGAGAGAGAGAGAGAGAGAGATCTGCCACACCCAGTTCTGGCTCCACCTTGCGCGTGCCCGGGAGTGTCTCCGACATGTGGCCATGTTCCTGTAACTCCTTTTGTCCGAGGAATCATTGCAGGAGGACCAGGCTCAGGTCTTTTCCAAAGATGCTCTGTACATCCACGGACACACAGACAAAAACGATGAGAGGCAAGTGGGAGTTGCTGATGGATCGGTGCCCGGTGCGAACTCCATCGATGAAATGATTGAATGTTCGGGGCATGTTTGAAAGTCACTAAAAGGCCATTGGGAAGTTCCAGTTGTTTCTTCCTTCTCTCAATCTTTTACATTCCCTCCCTATCACAAAGATATCCCCCAGGGTTTCCTCTGTACCATGAATGCCAAAGCAATTCCTGAGATGATTTGGAATTTTAGAAATTAAAATCCAAGAGGCACAGTTAGATAATCCTATTATTAATATATCAGTATTATTTAGCTATGCTTCACCACAGGGAAAGGCACAATGCAAAAGTTTTAGAGATAATGAGCTTAGAGAAATTACATGAGAGGAAAAAAAAAAAAAAAAAACCTGGATCCTTTTGGAAAGCATTTGTCTTGAATTTGGCTCGTCTAAATGAGTTCTCTCCCCACCTGTCTTATTTTAGAAACAATCTCAGTATCCCTACAGTACCTAGTGCCCCAACCTAAAACTGTCTACTAAGCTCGCCCTGGTTCCACAAGAGGAGGGGCATTACTAGGCATATCCCTGTCTTAATTTTTTTTACATAACTTGTTATAAGCAAACAGGAGCAAAGAATCTATGAGGAAGGCTAAAAAGGCAGCGAGCTCAGGGTTCAAGATCTCAAACTTCCCTTCACCAGCCTGAGAGGACAATAGCATTTCATTTTAACTCCACATCTTTTGACAGGCAATGAGCAGTGAAGCCAGGAGAATTTGTAAGGGAGATTGTTAGCTCTTTGCCTCCTTCTCCAAAGACAGATTCAACAGAAAAGCTACAGTGTCCATTGACGCTAAAGGAAAAGCTGCATGCCTCCACCTAGGTGCTGGGAAGGAGGGCTTCGACAGTCCAAAAATCGAGATCCCAGAGCTTAACTATTTAAGTGCTTTCAGGAGACAAAATAAATCTTCCAACATTAGCCCTGAGCTTTCCCTTTAAGGCTGCATTTATGGAAATTATATAGTTTAGATATTACGACGGGAAGAACGCAGTGGCTGTTTTTAATGAAAATAGTAACAAAGGGCACGAGGAGCTAAGAACCAAGTTGGCAGTATCTGCTCTGTTACTAATGAGCTTGCAAGGGACATGCACAGGGCTTTGCTGTGCCTTGAGAAGTCCATGATGTGTATCTAGTGACAGAGAGTATTCAGAAAGGAGAGGGGGTCAAGGTTGTCCACAGATGATGAAATAACTTAGGCCAGCAAGAGCAGCAACGTAGAATATTTCTATATGCACTGCATGGGGCTTGCTTTAAATCACTTCAATGTATGAGGTGTTGGGGTTCCCTATGTACTTAGGACTCTCTCTCTGATACCCCAGGGGCTGCTGTGTAAGAGGATGTGCTATAGGGAAGGGTTAAATGTTTTCCACACATTTGGTGCCATTTGGTACAGAAGAGCGCAAATGAAAAGCGCCGAGTGTGTTTGATATCAGAACTGCCTTCGGCTGTTTTCTTTTATTAGAAAGTTGGGTGCACTGCTTCACACGGCTTCTTGTTGTCTCCCTTGGGGTTAGATTATACATTCTGGATGGAGCGGTAGAATAAGGGGAGGAGACTCCATGTAGGTTGCCGCTTTGTTCCACATTCTGAGCAAGAAGACAACCCTGACCCCAAAGGGAGGAGGGGGAGCTTTAGAGTCAGGCCCACCGGAGCTCAGATCTCCAGGTCTACCTTGTATTGACTGGGTCAGCTTGAGTAGGCAGTTTGCATCCCTACCCTGACTTTCCCATCTGTGCAATGGAAACAATCATAGATCTGATGCTCCAGGTTTGTGGAAAGAGTTTATGAGAGTAGGGCTGGAAAACTGTGGCTTGTTGCCTGGATATGTGGGAGCAGTGGATATTTGCTCTAAATAGCTAGATCAGGAGAATTTATACCCGAAGAGACATGAGCAACCCACCAAATTATCATGGATCCAGGAGTGCAAGGAATTGAAAGACAGAATGATGGAGCATTTTGATATTTACCACTGGAAACACGGTAGCCAAAGGTAACATTTAGTTCTGAGGCAGCTGCTATCTGAAGCCCTGCAGAAAGCCAAAAATATGCTTTCCCAAGAAATAGTAATTATATCACTAGCAACAGAACTGTAATGGTATCTTCCACCTTCCAAGTGCTTATGGTAGACACCGCACTGTATCAAGTGCTTTCTCTGGTGACCCTCACAGGTTCAAGCAGCAGCCATTTCTTGAGTTCCTACTATGTGCCCGCTCCTGCTCTGTGATCTGGGTGCTTTGGATGTGTGGGGTTTATCTGAGGAGCGATTCATCCAAAGGTAAAGCTAGAGAACATAGAAGGAAATTTACAACAGAAAAGATAATATTCTGGCCTCCCTGATGACGAATGTTTTATACAAGCAAAGTTTCAAGAGTGTGCATGGGGCCAGATGGGTGTAGAAGGGGTGTGTGAGCCCAATCTCATTCTCTAGAATAACTGTGGTAGGGCCACCACAGTCCCCATTTTTCTAGGGAAAAGCTGGGTGACCTGTGGGATGAGTCATCTAAGGTCCTGAAATGGCCAACGCGGGGCTGAAATTCAGCTCTCCCTCTTGCCAAGGCCCCTGCTGCTAATCTACTGCGATAGTTTCTCTAGAGTGGCCAAAATGAGCCGCCATAGAAGGGCCCTCTCCTGAATGGAGTCTTCTCCTGTACTGATCATGCCATCTACACGGTAGGGAACCTCTGGATCCCCTTTCGAGGATGCTGCTTTCAGGGACATGCACACAGAGCCTTCAGGCCAACTATTGTCTTGTGTGCAGAGGGCCCTTCTCTCGGGTGTCCGCACACTTTTGTCCATCCTGTAAATACTGGCTGTGCACCTACTATGTGCAATGTGCCTGGGCATTGTTCTCAGTGCTAAGACTATGACAGTAGAGAGAGAGAGAGAGAGAGAGAGAGGAAGAGAGAGAGAGAGAGAGAGAGAGAGAAGGAAGGAGTCTCTGCTCCCTCACAGCTAATATTCTTGTGAGTAGTAATAAAAAGCTCACGCACAAAGAAAGACATGGTGGTGTGGAATGGTGCTAATTGCATTTGATAAAAATAAATGATAATTACTGAGGTAGAGTGATGGGAGCAATGCTGGTCCTGATAGAGCAGTCAGGGACAGAATTTCTCAAGAGGAGAGTTGATGGGACCTGAACCAGAGTGAGACACTGGCCTAGCCCAGGGCAGGGAGAGCAAGGGGAAGTCAGGAGCCGGAAGCCAGGAGGCCACAGTGGACCGGTGGAGCTGCAGAATGTGCAGGAGGTCACTGCAGGAGGGCATTCGTCCACCCAGCCTCCCAATGACCAGGAATGGAATGGTCACTAGGCAGAGGCGACACCGAAGGGAAAAACACATGCCGGGCCTTCCCAGAGACTGGCCGGTGTGGGGCGGGCAACAGGGTCCAGGCTGTGGAGAAGCAGAGGTGTGCTAAGCAAACCTGGGGCACAGGTGCAGCCAGTCTGTACTCACTGTGTGCATTGCTCGGCAATGAATCCCTTCACCTTGCTTACCTCAGTCTCCTCATCTGTGCAATGGGGATAAGAACCACTCTCTTCTCACAGTTGACTTGGACAGTGAGATCGTCTGATGATGCACATAAATCTTCAGCGAAGGCCCAGGGTTTCCATAATGTCTCTGTAAGCGGATCCTTTTCCTCTTCTTTTCTGTCGGAATTTTGGGAGAAATCTAGTTACAGAAATTAGTCTTTGGCACCCATTAGGCACTAGATAAATATTTCCTGAAGAATGTATAAATAAGTGAGCCCGTAAATAAATGAGTAAACAAGCACCTCCGTTAGTGTGGGGCTCTGTACGCGAAATCGTGGCTTTCAAGCGTCAGGGTCTTCTTCACACATCTAGAACTTCTGGCAGATCTGCATGCCAGCCATGACCACAAGGATGCCTGGTGATGCACCAGCGTAGAAAATGTTAATGGCAAAGAGCTGGTTTCAGCCACAAATGCATACTTTGCTCTTCCTGGTGCCATTGGTCACTCCTGCTATAGAAGGGCTGGGATGGAGCAAAGGATTTGGGCAGCTGGAACCTGTCCTATAACCCAGGAAGGCGCCTGCCTGGCCTTGTCCCCTGTGCCTTCCAGCCCTCCCCTTCCCCACTCCCCAGGAGCTTCTGGACTGCGGGTGTTTAGGGGTTGTTAAACTTAAGGATTGACCCCATTTCCTGCTAAGTAAGGCCTTCTTCTTAGCTTTCCGTTGTCGCCTTTGGAAACGTCCTTGAGAACAGGATGAAGTGTGTGTACTCGCTAAGGTGGAGGTGCAGGCGGAGGCTAGGGCAGAGAGGCTGGGGTCTGGAGGAGCATCTGGGAGTGCGCGCTGCCTGCCTAACACCCGTGGTCTCTCACAGACCTGACGCAGGGCAGCACTAAAGCCTCCAATCCAGCTGGCCAGGTGTCCGCATGCCTGAAGCTTAGGCTGTGCTGTTGGCAGGGAAGAAGCTCAGAGAGGCAAAGGAAGAAACAGGGCACGACCGGAAGTGTGAGGCTGGGTCAGATGGTCCCGAGAGACCTGCACCCTTCCAGTCTTCAGATCAAAAACCTGGCAGCTGCCATACTGTGCGCTGGGCTCCGAGGTCGGAAGAAGGTTGCCCGCTTAAGAGCCTCCTGCGTCACTCCAGTCAGAGCCTGACTGATACGGGAGGCGAAACGTAAACAAGGCAAAGTGGGGCCACTCTGTGGTTGAAATGACCGCTGGGAGCACACCACCCTCCTTCAATCCCATTTCTGGAAGGCCTGGAAAGGGACGCGGCTCCTCGCAGGCGTGCCCACCCCTGGAGGCACAGGTAACCCTGGAGTCCGACAGACCAGGCTCCACTTCTTTCCAATGGACCGTGTCCTCGGTGACCTTAGTCGCCTTCTCCTTCGGTGCCTCATTAGCAGGATGGACCTAATGAAAGGACCCATCTCACTGGGTGTTTATGAGGATTAATTGAGATAAATCAGATAATACACTCAGCACAGTGTCCTGTACATGGGAAGTGGTCGATAAATTTGAGTCATTATATTAACAAGTTAATTGTCTAATCCATGCCTTGATGTCCTTATTGGTAGAACTGGGATAATAACAGCTCCTTCTGTGAGTTGTGGGGAGAAATGTTAACACCAGCGAGCTCTGGAAACAGTGCCTTGCTTGTATGCAGTATGTGCTCAATAAATGCTAAGCGACAGATCAGCACAGAGACGCTGGCACTGTAAGCTTGAAGGACCAGCATCTTAGGATGCTGTTTACGTATCCACATGGCTTGGTGCAGTTAATATTCAATGAATGCTGTAAGAATGATTCTAACATGAATACTGGGGCTGGAACTGAGAAATCCAAGAGGACTGTGGTGCTTCTGAGGACAAAGGTGACAGACCCCTAGTTCAAACTGTCATCTTCCCCTATGGAAACTGCCAACAGCTCCCGCCTAAGCCTGTGCTTAGGCCACATTGGTGAGGAGAAAAACATATCTGTCCTTGAATATTTTTGAACCCAGGGTGGCTCAGACCACTGTCATCCCACTGGTAAGGGTTTAAAAAACATTGTTTTGTATGGTAAAATAATGTCACCTTTTCAATATCATTGTGACCTGTCTGGGTGGTCCAAGAAGAAAGGCTGTGGTCTTTAGCATCCCTCTCACCTTGATGTGTCAGAAAGAAAGAACCTCAAACACAGAGACTTTATCAAGGAGCAGGGCCAGGGTCAACATGGACAAGTCATCTGATTTCAGATCTTTATGGCCTGGTATCCAGCATCCAGTGGCAAGAGATTCTGGTTTATTGATGGGCTGTGAATATAGAGACATAAAATTAGGTATGTCAGTAAAACAGAAAGGTATTTAAAGAAGTGCACAAGTAAATCAATAGAGGGAGGGGCTCTACCGCACAGGCATGAGAAGGTAGAGTGGGGTGGAGGACACCAAGGGTGCCAGCCTGGGCATGATCGGGGTTCAGTGGAACCAGCTGAGAGGGGCCTTGCCAAGGCACACCCAGGCCCCATGGGCCCATGGAAGAAGAGGCTTTTGTTAGCACTTCAAAGTGCTTGGGAAACTGGAGGGAGCCTCCCCTCCAGGAACACAAGAGGAAAACTCTAGAAACTTTTTTACATTCCCAGGAAATGTTGAGTAGGTGCAGGGCCTGGGGCTGCTGTCTTGGTTTGGCCTCTGGAATAAAGCAGTGGTTCTCATTCTTGCGTTGGAATACTCACCACCCAGAGAACTTGGGACGGTGTGAATTTGCGCATTCCCACCCCGAGTCTGTTGTGGGTGAGGCGAGACCCTGGTGATGAGGTGTATGAAGCATTCGCTGTGGCTCAGAATTACCAGAGAAAGGGAGGAAATTATAGTCATTCTCTTTTCCTCTTTTCCTCTTCTTCTCTCACTCTCTGTCCTCTCCCTCCCTCCTCCTCTCTCTCCCTTTAGTGCTACGACACTTACATCTTAAAAATTAAAAATGGCAAGGGACCATTTTCTCCACTGCTTCTCGACAGGGAAATTCATCCACTTACACATTCTGGCCACCTGGCCGCAGCGTCGAACGCTAGAGCCTAGCAATAGAAGATGAGGAATCTAGCAGACACGTGACGGGGCCAGACACTGGCTGCTTGGGTGTTCCCAGCAGCATGGGCAACCTGACCAGTGACAGCAGAGAGGGACAAGTAGAGCCTCCCAGATCTGGCTCTTTGCTCCATATACTTTTTTAAATTCTGAAAACATTACAGAATGAGAAGGCAAAAAAATAAAAAAATTCACCGGCTGTACTCTTAGGGTCTCGTCTACTTTTGTTGCCTTCATTATGTTTCTGCATGCTTTCTTCAGCAATTCCTGTTATTCTTCTTACCATCCCTCTTCACTCTTTTGATTCTTCTCCCAATTCGTAGACTTCCTTTCTAAGACAAATAGCGTAAACCATTATGATGGTGATAACGAAGAACGTACCATTCAACTGTCAGGATGGCCACCATTCTGTGAGCCCTAGAAGAGCCAAACCGAAAGGACAAAGCTTCACTGCTGCTCCAAGTTTTCCTGAATGCTGACTGTGCGCAGGGAGTCTCCATACTGTCTCTCTCTGAGACATGAGTCCACGAGCCAGAGACAATTCATCTGAGGGCAAGGAGTAGATGTGGAAATGGAGTCTGAGAAATTCCAAGTAGCTAGAGTAAGACCGCACAAGACCGTAGACAGGATGTGGAAGCTGGACGTGTGTGTCACAGTGCAGGTCCTCAGGTGCTGCACTCTGCTGCTTCTTACAGTATCGAATGCTTAACCACCAACAGTCACATAAACTAGCATTCATGATCTCTCTAGATACACGCGAGCCAAGAGCACGAAGCGGCATTCGGCGCTTCTCCTCGGTTGAAGGAAGTCAAGTATGTGAAAGGGAAAATCAATTAAAAAAAAAAAAAAAATCATCTTGTTTGTCAAAATCTCCAAACACTACCTTTAAAATTAAAGTCTACAACAACGATGACAAAAACCGGAAGCCTTTAATCTTCTGTACTGGTTGTGGTGACATCTTTGTAAATCTGTTCTTGTTTTATTAAACAAAATGGGAGAGAGGAAACTCCGAGCCCTTGGTTCCTTCCTTCTGGGGTGGGCCAGAGAGGGTCGTCCTCAGGCTGTCTTGCAGCCTCCAAGATGTGTCCTCAAGTCAGATGCCGCTCAGCTGTTCCTCATAAATCCCTTGTAGGCTCCATGACTCCTCCTGGCCATAAAAAAAAAAAAAAAAAAAGGAACACATTCAGTGATGCTGCCCTTATTATTATTATTATTTTTATTTATTTTTTTTTTTAGCAAGTGAAAAGCTACTTCTGTAGATTTCCTCTGTTAGAGTCCCTCATAATATTTACGGCCAGGCTTGCTCACAATATCTTGTATTTGTGTGCATTTAATTATAGATGACACTTCAAGTGACTATTTTGAGTAACAGGGGAAAAGAAAAGATAATCTTGGGGTCATAACTCAGAGGGAGAATAATGTTTACAGTTGAAACCATGATAGGATCTTTGCTGAAAAAAATCAGCAATTGTTTTTAGTTATTATGAATAGTAAGTTGTTTCACATTTTTTTGTTTAGTTTTTATGGGTGACATTTTAGAACAAACCTTTGCAGGAAGGCAAGCTTGCTGTCTAGCCATGTGATCTGCGGTTATTCCAATGAAAAGTCAAATGAAATTATCATCTTATTTTATCACCTTTGACATTAGTATTTGTTAGCAGGGGGGTTATGGAAATGGTCTATCAGAGGCAACAGAAGAGAGAAAGAATTGTAGAATAGAAGCAGATCTTTCTTCAGTTTATTTCTTAGATACAGAAATTAGGTATTTAATGAAGCTCAGTCCAAGTTGGAACCTCTTTACCACAACCCTGTAAAACAGACATGAAAGATTCTGTACTTCCTCATGATGCTGTGAAATCTTTAAAAAGCCAGTCCTCAGCCAGGCATGGTGCTGCCCGCCTGTAATTGCAGCACTCAGGAGGCTGAGGTAAGAGGGTCTCGGTGAGTCAGAGACCAGCCCATGCTACATAGTAAAGCCAAGGCCAGCCTGAACTGCATGGTCAGACCTATGTACAAGTACGTATGTAGGTAGGTAGGTAGAAGAAAAGGAAGAGGTGATAAGCTTAAAAACAGAGATAACTAATTATTGTTTATGTTTTATACTACTTTACCAAAAGAATATATTTTCATTAATTTATCAATGAATAAGTTAATGTCTGTAAGCAGGCATAATCCTGCAGTGAATATCCTTAGAAATTTGTGTCGTTATTGCATAAGTAATTTATGTAGAGAAAAAGTTGTGAGACTGTGACTCTATTTGGTAAGGGAGTTAGTTGAAAAAGCAAAATTCTTGAAGTAGCTAACATTTCATACTTTGGAGATTCTCGGCGCCTTCTCTGAGATACGTGTGCCTCTCCAGCCGAGAAGACAGCTGGGTGATTGCGCTTAGTGGGCAGTTTCTAAACATCTGCTTGGTTAAAGTAAGGGCAGTGTGCTTCCAATACAGAGTGTTGCTAATCCTAGCCACAGTCATAACTCAGCCATCTGCAGAGTTGGACTCCAGAGGACAGTGAGAAGCTGCTAGTAGCCACAGGCAGGTGTGGCAGAACAGGCTCAAGGATAAAGAGAAGAATGGATAACATGAAAGAGACTGAGCTGGGCCTCACAGCTTATGTCTGAAGGGCTGAAGAGCTCCAGCCTCTGGGAGGCTGAGGTCCTCAGGGTGCGGGTCCTGGATGGGTCAGATTTTTTTGTGTGTTACAGGGAATCCTTAGCAATGGTTAGCCCTGAGATGTAATAGTTTAAATGACTAAAATTTACTTTGATGTGATTTAGAAAACATGAATTGAGGCACAGCACTAGGTTCTGAGCATAGAAACAGAACCCAGATGGGGTCAGAGCGTAAGAAATTCCTTATTGTTCTAGATACTTTTCATAATTGAAACCAACATGGTCCTGAGAATTGGATTGGAGAGTGTGTGTGTGTGTGTGTGTGTGTGTGTGTGCGCACGCACGCGTGCGTGTGTGTGCATGCATTGGGTACCTGTTATCACGGTGTGTATGACTTGTGTAAGCTACACGTATACTTTGAATCCTTTGTGTGCTGTGGGTCTTTTCTGTTGCGGGTGTGAGTTGTAATTGTGTTTGACCCATATGTGATGCACATTTCCTGTACAGTTGTGTTCCATGTGTTGTGAGTGTAAGTTTTGTGTCTTTGGAGGAGCCTGATGCATGAGCTTTTACTTGTATAGGAGTTTTGTGTCTGTGGTGGCCCCTGTGATACACATGGCCCTGCCAAGGCAAGGCTAGTAAAGAAATGGTGACAAACCTGCCTAAGACTTCCCTTATGAACATGTCACAATACATCCAGCCAGGGGGCCACTTCAAGGGACCCCCAAACCTCCATGATGGCTCTAGGTGAGAGGAAAACATGATCACGGCTAACAAGATGCACCCTGCTGAAGGAAACCAGTAGTACCGGCAGATGTATAAAGACAGGTAGTTCTGGAAAGCAAGTCTCTTGGCCTGCTGCACTTTCTACGTCATTGTCTATCTTTCCCCAAAAAAACTACAAAATCGTGAGGACCACTTCCTTTGCCGTTCCTGGAACACGGCTTGTGTCAGGGTCAAATACATGAATGAACGCATGCACACTAACCCAGGGTGCCTGGGTCTTTGGCATATTCACTCCCTCCACCTGCAGGTTGTTTATGGCCAGAGGACCAAGCAAAGCAAATTCTCAGTAAATCTTGTTGAATGGATACAAGAGTGTGTGCACACTGCACACCAGAATGTTTGCTTATCTCAGAGACAGGCTAGGGACGCTGAGCAAGCAGCTCCCTGGCGGGGCTGCTATGCATCCTCTGTGGATCCCGCAGAAGCGCCTGGCCTGTTGTCCCATTGGTTTAATTATTGTGCCTTAAAATCAGCGTTGCAGCCCTTCTGCTTACTGTCATGCTGCAGCAAGCTGCAAAATGGAGAAATAAAGAAGGCAGGGAGAGATTCTTTTGGTAATCCATATCCAGGAATGTCCCCAAAGATAGTTTTTTCTTTCACAGGGGTAAAAAGAAGGTAGGAAAAGTTGGGAGAACGCATTCCCAAACTTGCCAAGCATATAAACCAACAGAATTGTGTCACCACTTCTACAAATGTTTAATAAGTTTTATCATCTTGTGACTAAGGTTAAACAAATGTGAGTCCTTTGAGGAATTATTTACTGGAAGCAAAGCTATGGCGTCAACATCTGTGTTTCCAATCACTTAGATGAGGAATAGGTTGAATAAATCACCGGCAAGTTCCACAGAATAACTTCTGCATTATCATCTCCAGGGAAGAAGAATGTAACTATTTTAGGTGCCCTTCCACAGAAATGTGAATTTTTCTTTATGTTAGACTTTGCTCTGTTTTTCAGTCATTTCATATCTTTAAAAAATAAGTCTTCATTCTTTTGTGAAAGTTACCATGAAAGCAACCACAATAGAAGGGTTTAAAAATTTCTCTCAGAGAACGTAGCTGTCTTAGCCAACAGTCTCATTGTGGAATGGGGTAACAGTTCCAATATATAACATCCATATAATTTAACCTCATAAATTTATTTTTTTTCACAGTGATGTAATGGGGAGACTGACCTGGAGTTTGTACATTTTCCCTGCTCACTGCATTCCCGCGGGCACCATAACATTCTAGACAGTGTTTTATGTGCCCTGATTAAAATATAACGTATTCTCGCATTTCCTGGGGACTGACCTGTCACGACTCTTAGCAGAACATTGAAAGAACACTGAGATGTTTTCAATGTGTAACAGTGCACTTTGTGAGGTGTTTTTGGGTTTCATTTTTCTGCTTTTTTTAAAAAAGCCATGAACTGATTTCCATTTTAGACTGTAGTCTTGCAAGTGTTCACTCCACAAGAGAAGTTTTGTGCTTTGGTATGGCTTACCAGTAAACCACTCAACTCCAACAATTAAAACAGATACAAATATTTTTAGCTGCATCCTGAATACTTAGGCCCTCACTTAACTATTTCCAACTCACATCTCTTCGCCTTTGCTATCCTGCTATGGAAAGAAGGAACTGGAAACGTGGATAGGGCCAACCACCCCCACCCACCCCTCCACATACAAGGTAAAGGAGAAGCCATGGAAATGTAACAGCCATATAACAGCCTTCTCATTTAAAAGAAAAAAAATAACAATGAAAACAAGGGACAGGGCTTTTTATATTTCTCCCAATCATATGAACAATGGCTATGGCACATCCTGCACTCAGAAAACCAATTTGTGTATGGAGATGCTTTAGTTTTCTATGTGAGAAACACAGAGTAACCTTGTCAGAGGTGTCAGGCTTCAGAGCCGATGGCCTAAGCTGAAAGTTTACTGTGCTGAAGTCAGTACTGCATGTAGTTCTCCCTGGTCATAGGAACCGCTCCTAGTGGGAAAGAAAAGAGGTTTGGAAACTTCAGGAGGAAAGATATGAGTGGCTTAATGAAAGGAGTTCGTGGAACATGGATTTCCTAAAGAAACAACATGTACTCGAGGGTCATTCTTTCATTCATTCCTCAGACATTTCTTAATTGCAAGAATCTGTGCTGTGTGGTAAGGCTACAAGGGAAGCAAAGGCAAAGCTCTTAAGAGTTCAGAGTCTTCAGAGTTTAGCAATAGAGTGCCTAGAATAATTCAGTCACCCAGTGTTGGCTTGGGCATAGAGATTAGTGGGTAGGAAGAGGGAGGGAGGGAGGGAGGGATGAGTGGATGGAGGATGGATGGGTGGATGGGTGGGTGGGTGGATGGATGGACAGATGGATGGATGGATGGATGGATGGATGGGTGGGTGGATGGATGGGTGGGTGGATGGATGGATGGATGGATGGACGGACGGACGGACGGATGGATGGATGGATGGATGGGTGGGTGGGTGGATGGATGGGTGGGTGGATGTGTGTACAGATGGGTGCATGAGAGATAGATAGGTGGGTTGCTGAGTGGATAGATAAATGACTAGATAGATGAGTGATGAGGATACCCTATCCATGACTTCACCTAACTCAAAATCATTTGTTCATTTCTGGTTTTAATTATTGATTTCCACTCAGATTTCATCTAAGCCACCCACTGCTGTGTCCATTCAGCATGGATCCCTGGTTTCCCTTCTCACTAATCCCCCTGAGCCCCAGCTCCCTCTTTCCTTCACAGGAGCCCCTGGTTCACTCTTGAGAGGACTAATGCTCTGGGAAGAGCCTCAGGCCTGGCCTGGCTGACCTCCCGCAGGCTTCTGCACTGCTCCCTGCAGCCTTAACAGAAGCAGCAGGTTTCTCTGCACCTCCTCCCCTCTGCTTTGATCTTTTAAATAATCCCAATGGCTATGCTACCATTTCCTGAAAGTCCAGTCTGTCAGGCACCACCCACACACCCTATGTGTGCCTATCCTGACTGAGACGGCTTTTCAGCTAAGGAGACAGACACACCATCATCCTACTCCCCAGGAAACTGAGGCACCAAGCTATTGACTAACTTGCCCACACAGTACCTACAGAGTGGAACCAACATTTGTGACTAGATGTGTCTGGCTTCAGGGGCACACAGTGTATATTCTTAGCAACTTTGGAAGCCAATGTTTCATTTGTATGAATCCTGTCTTGGCCTATGAGAAACTGCACATCACCTGAGTGACTTGTGAGCCCCAGCCTCAGCAGGTACAGTATGGGGTGAAGGGAAGGACTAGCTCAAAGTCTCTTCTCTTTATTGTGTTTTTCTTCCTCCCATGCCAGGATTTCTGTGTGCAGTGGTCACGGTGGCCACCTCAGCTGTTGTCTGTATGTATGGCTCAGTGGCATCCTTCCAAGGACCTCACAGGTGTGGGCACTGGCCTGTATGAGCTTGTGTGATGGTCCCAAACCCAGTCACAGCCTCTGGTCAGCCTGCCTTGACCCGTGTGCACCCAGAACCATAGGAAGCAGGCGTTGCTGGTATGCATTCACCGAGATGAAATCAAGGAAGTGTTTCCCACCTCAGGGACAGTGAGTACTGGGCTGGCAAACTTCAGAGCTTTTTACATTATAGCATCTGTTCTGTTGGGTGACAGCCGAGGGGGCTTTGAACCTCAAATAGCTTGGAATGAAACCCAGCCTGTTAATTTACTTCCTATCTGATCTTAAACAAGTTATGCAACCTTCTAAGCATTGGCATATATGATATAAAAGGAGGTCATGACATGGTTCATATCGGTTGTATCTAAAGTATGTTGAATGCATGCTTAGTTCATCATAAGTGTCTCATAAATCTGAATGTGGCGGATTTTGCACGAGAGTGAACACGACTAGCAGGACCATTAGACGGACACTTGGAAAGAGATCAATTCTCTCATGGAAAGAGGTGTATTCTTTTCAGGTCTTTGTTTCTGTTTGTGGGCACAAATTTAATGATCAAATTTTTAAGCTGGTGCAGTGGTGCTTGTCTGTTATTCAGTGCTCTGGGAGGCTGAAGTGGGAGCATAGCGCATTCAAGGAACTAGTGGTATGGTTCTGTGCAAAGGCCACGGGATCAATTCCTGGTTCCACAGAATTAAAAAAAATTCAGAAACCAAGTTGATAAAGTGAAAGTGGATAGGATATATATAAATCTCAAAATAAGGCGCCAGGACCAGAAGAACCACATTCTAAGTCGCCAACTCATCATAGTTCCTCCTTGGAAGGGCCAGAGGCTCTTCCCAACTTTCATTCCCCTTTGAGGTTTTGATTTATTTATCAATTAGGGAAAATGGGAATTGACAAGCCTGAAATGATGAAGATGCTAAGGGTGTAGAAAATGTTTTCAATGTGGCAGGAATGAAAGACGTAGTGAGGTTGAACGGGAGAAAAATGTCTGTGTCAGAAGCAGCCAAGGGGGCTACACTCCCCGCTTCCAGGGGCAGGAGGTCCTGGGGAAGGCTGGCTGTTGACTTCTGGAACTCGAACAGAGTGGCCCCGACTCACCATTGCAAGGCCAGTCTGCCCTCCCATGGCGCATCTACTACCGCCCTGCAGGCTGCACATTTGCAGTGGAGAAGTCTTTTCTTTCTTGGATCTTACTCTGGGCATGCAGTCATGTGCCAAGGCCACTCTTATCTGTGAAGGAAATATACTCGCATGTGTCTGACATGCTACATACATCACACGCGTGCTCTGGTCTGACTTCTGTGTGTCTCTGAGGCCACGTGCCTGACTGCTGTTGATTTAGTCTAAAGCATCTATAATTTTCGAGAGAAGCACTCCTGGTTAGTAGCTCTGCACTTACTGTGTTATACAAGCTGCCGGAAAGGTAATTATGCGTAATAGGAGCCACCTTTGATTTAATTCTGCAGAGGTGAGTAATTAAATTGAGCTGCAAGCGTGGGGGTTAGTGGGCAACCTTTGTTTGGGGACGTTCATCAAGAATGACTGGGATTGCTTACAAGGACACTGTTCCTTGGGTCCATCTTTGTCACCCAGATTGTCATAGGAAGACATTAGTAGGCCTGGGAGAGACACACCAAGGGCTACATGTAAGCAGCTGTGTGTCTCAGCTTGTTGTCCAAAATGCCACCTGAAAGGACTCTCTCCTCCCTGGCCTCACTGCCCTGGCCCAAGTGTCCACCTTCTGCAAGTGAGTTCAGCTCTGTGCTCCGCGTTAGGTACTTACCAGTCACCTTGCCAGACAGTCACAACCATGGCCACAATCTGTCCCACTGTGTGGCCCAGCAGTCCTAAAATTTCTAGTCTGG
>PVJA010009522.1:0-15540 GCA_004027025.1 Myocastor coypus
AAAAAAAAAAAAATAAAGCACCTGCTTAGGCAGAGCACAGTGACCAGGGTTCAATCCCCACTGTGCAGTGATGGCTTCACCTGCAGAGTATCGAGACTGTGACTGAGACTGGGTGTGGTGGCATGTCCTTGTAATCCCAGTGCTTGGGAGGCTGAAATCAAGAGGATCACTATGAGTCTAGTCTGTGTAGTGAGACCCTGTAAACCAGTAGCTCTGAACCTGTGGGTTGCGACCCTGGTGGGGGTCCAACGACCAAAACACAGGGTTTGCCTAAAGCCATCAGAAATCATAACTGTACCAAAATTACAGTTTTGAAGTAGCCACCAAAATTATTTTTTGGTTTGAGGTCACCACGACATAAGGAACTATATTGTGGGGTCACAGCATTAGAAAGGTGAGAACCACCATTGCTCTAAATAATGGTAATAGGAAATGGAGCCTTTAAGAAATGATGAGGTCATTCAGTGGGAATAATTCTTACATAAAACAGGAATGAGGGTCTCCCTTTTTCCATATGAGATGCATTAAGCAGATACCTTCTGTAAATAAGAAAACGAGCCTTTAAAAGATAGAAAATAAGCCAATGCTTTGATCTTTGACTTCCATCTTTTGGAACTGTAAGAATTTTGAGTTGTTTATAAGCGACCCTTTTCATATTTTACTATAGTAGCCCAAATAGACTAAGACAACTCCCAATTCTATTTCCTAGATAAATACATGTCTCCTATACCAGCACCATGTAAGACTTCTTTTTCCCCTTTGGTTTTTGAAGTAGGGCACACTATGTGTTTCAGGCTGAATTTGAACTCACTATATAATCCAGGATAGCCTCAGCTTGAGGCAATTCTCCAGCCACAGCCTTCCAAGCCTGGGATTATAGGCATGTGCCACCACACTCCACTTGTGTAAATTTTGAGAGTCCTTCCACTTTACAAATATTTTCATTTAATTCTTAATGTAACTTTTGGCAACAGGTATTATCCCTATTTTATAAATGAGGAAACTAAGACAGTATAGGTTAGAGAACAAAAATATCTGATGGTTATCCCAAGATTATACTTAGATCTACCATGGATATGCTCTTCTATAACATAATGCCAAACTATTTTGCAGACTTCATTTATATTAATCAATGTACTCTAAAATTTCACTTTCCTAAAACTCTCTGCCTCTAACCTTCTCTTCCTCTTTTTCATCTGGAAGGTCTTGCTTTTTTTTTTTTAAATGTATTTGGTTGTTCACTATGCAGCTTGGACCCCTAGTGATCCTCCTGTTTTTGGCCTCCCCAGCGCTGGGATTACAGGCCTATGCCACCATGCCTAGACTTTGGCCAGCTCAGCCTGCCCTGGGGGTGGGGCTGACATGGCATATCCTAGAACTTGCCTAAGCTTGCCTAAGCAGAGGCTTTAGTCTGCTGAGCTATCTCACCAGCCCAGCCTTGCCCTTTGGTTCAAAGAAGTTTTGTTTCTTAGTTTTTAGTACCAAAAACTGAATTTAGGACCCTATGCTTGCCAGGTAGGCACTCTATCACTAAGCTGTATCCTTGGCCCTGAAATTTCATAGTTCCAGAAAATGAAGTCAAAGATCAAAGCATTGGCATATTTGGTATTTTTTTCCCTTGTTTCAGAACTTTTGTTTATTTATTTTTATGGCTGGCTCAGCCTGCCCTGAGGGCAGGGCTGGCACAGCATGTGATACTGGGGATCGAACCGCGGTCCCTGCAGCCGCCCAAGCTTTCCTAAGCAGGCACTTTAGACCACTGAGCCATCCTGCCAGGCCCCATATTTGGTATTTTGTAAGGACTTATTTTTCATAAAAATTTGTTCATAATTTAACTTTTTCATTTTACGTATTTAGTACAGGGTCTACAGGGTCTCGCTATACACATCAGACTTGTAGTGATCCTCCTGTTTTCAGCCTCCCAAGCACTGGGATTATAGGCACACACCACCACACTCAGGCTGTTACTGTCTCAGCACACCCCAGGGGCAGGGCTGGTGATCTAACCCCTTCCCTGTGCCTAAGCAGGCACTTTAGTTCACTGAGCTATCTGGCTGGTCCTGTTTCATAAACTTTAATTCATAATTCTTTCAGTATCAGTTAGCAGACTGATCACTGTATTTTCTTAGCAGTACAAGTCTGTCATGTTTCTTTTTCTACATATTGTTCAATAAAAGTATCTCTATTGACGTATTACTTCTCTTCCTACCTTAAGAATAAGGACCATATTCACCAATCTCCCCAAGGCAGTAATACCTTACTTTTCATATAGTAGGTATTAATTGTTTCAAATGAACAAATGAGCTGCGCAATGTGGTGCCTTCTTGTAATTTCATCATTTGAGAGGCTGAGGTAAGAGGATCACTGTGAGTTTGAGGCCAGCTTGGGCAACATAGTGAGTTCAAGGCCAACCTGAATTGTAAAGCAAGACTCTGTCTCCACAAAACAAAACACACACATACACACTCCAAGAAAAACAAACAACAAAAGAAAGAATAAATGGATTTAAAATTTCTCCCATAAAAGTTGACAGTAAGTACAACCTACTCAGGTCCCTTTCTGTTCCTCTCTTGGACAGAAGCCATCTTGCCCCCAATAAATAATTTTCTATTCTTAAACTCCATTGTTCCTAAAATTCATTGTTAAGCTTTAGAGAACATGAACTCATTTCAGATATGTTTCAGGTTGGGCGTTTCATTCAACTATATCATTTGGAGGTTCCACTGAGATCACTGGAAAGAGTGTGTCATTAAGCACTGGAAGACATCTGACCCATATGTGTTAAGAAAGAGCTGCAATTGTGCATGTCCTACCTAACCTCTAGAGCCAAAATAAAATACAGAGGTACCCCAAAATAACCTACCCATATTGGTAAAGGCAGCTCTTTGAACTCTACAAATTCAATGATCAATGTCTCTACCCCACCCCAACCCCAGTACCAGACTGAACTCAGGATCCTGCGCTTGCCAGGCAGGCGCTTATTCCACTCAGCTATGTCCCTGGCCCTGAGCAATGTCTTCTTGAAACATTCTCACATATACACCCACAAATATTTTATCAACTTTCTGGGTATACAGAGCCTGCTCAAGTTCACAAATAAAATTAACTACCACAAATACTGTTAAAAAAAAAAAAAAAAAGGCAGTGAGTACCTGTGTGTATGCTGGAGTGGCAGACTATATGTATTTAAAAATGGCAAAGCTGTAGAAATGAATATCTAGTAATCCTCAGTGTTACAAGAAAGACAACATGATACAAATAGCAGGCCCAAACACAGAGCCGATGCTAATTTTCTACTTCAAAGTATTCAGTACAAGTGAGTAATATTTACAAGAAAAAGATAAAACAAATGACTTAAGCCCCAAAATTGCTAGGCACAGTATAGTGAACACGTGTAGTTCCAACTATTTGGGAGGTGGAGGTAGAAGGATCACTTGAGGCCAAAAGTTCAGGGTCTGCCTGGGCAGCATAGTGAGCTATTATTAAAAACAAATGAACAAATAGTACCCTCAAAATTGAATGTATTGTGATATAGAACAGGAAATAATGCCAATGAATTCAGGTAAAGTTTGATTCTGGGATAACCCAAATATACCACCAAGTCCACTCTAGGGTCATTGTTCCCTAAAAGACAAGAAAAAAGAGACTTATCTTGGGTGGTGGTAGGGGACAGAAATGTGAGAGTGTGCTAGTCCTTACAACCTTCCTCATGCTCCCAAAACTTCCCTGATTTTCCTTTCTCAGATCACTTTCCAGTCATGAGCTTCTCCAGTTTTCACCTCCAATTGCAGGAAATGAATCATTTTGAGAACAATATGGTTTTCTCATTCTTCTCTTCAGTGCCATCTGGTTCCAGTCAAAAAGTACAATTTATTCACAAAGTAAATTATTAGGAACTCCAGACTCTAGAGAGACCTACACAAGGGCTTTTTCCACCTACTAACTCTAGACACCTGTCCTTAGCTACTTGTGGCTAACCTCTTAAAAATAACTTAATATCAGACAGATGTTTCCATTCAGCTTAGACTCTTTTATCTGGACGGTGAATGAGATTTAGAACAAAGTATGTTTCAGCATTGGCAACAACCTGGCATGCGCAGTATAATTTTATCATAGCTTCCCCATTTTCCAAGAATCTAGTTAGGATCTGGCTTAGCCATTTAATCTCCATCATCTATTTTCTCTTCTAAATTCTTCTCATCTAGCTGGCAGGTGCTCCCGTGAAATATGATGTAGTAGGCACTGGAGTACACTGGCTGTTTGTTTGGGTTCGAATAGACCTGTTCAGGCTTCAGGGATGCGAAAGGATTAGCTCCGTAGGCAATGATATGTGTATCCAGGTCCACCAGAATCTGCAAAGAGGCTGATAATTCCTGATGGCTACAGGAAAGAGATAAGAAAAATTGTTCTAATGATTATGAGAGAGAATGGTAACTACTCAAAAGCTTGATATTTCTGTTCTTATCAGTTCCAAAAATTACCCAAAGCTGAACTAGGTCAGGACTATCCTTTCCTCCCAAATGTCTCATTAAATCCATTTGGCATTTGGGATGAAAGGGCCACATGTGGGAAGGCATCTTCACAAGAAGGTAGATAAGCAAGGGAAAACAAAATTAACTCTTCAATATAGAGTGGCATGAGTGCATCAGGGAAGCATCATAAATAGGAATAGGTCAACACCTGTACATGGTAAACAAAGTAGGGACTTTATAGTCACGAAGTAGCAGCAAGGTAGGTAGCCAAGCTTCCATCAAGGTTGGAGAGGCATGGAAACCTATGGAACAAAAAATAGAAATAGGAATAGCCAGAGGAAAGACTGAGGTATAAACAAGACACAAACAAGACACTTCTTTCATTGTGTCTACCCCAACCCATATGTATGTTGCTAACCATCCTGTCATCCTCATCTAGTCCATGTTCTCCAGTGAAAAAATTCTCAACCCTGGAATAGTACATGTAGCAAATGATGAATCAAGGTTTTCATCACATGGTATTTAACAAGTGCAAATGAATAGGGTTCCAAAAATAAAAAGATACAAGAATCAGGATAGAAAATTCTCATGGTGTCATTCAGTACTCCTGTGAAGCAATGGCTCTTACCTGGATGGAAAGCCACTACCATATCTGGATGGGCTGTCTTCCCAGTTTCTACTTGTTCTTCCCAGAAGTCATGATAAAGGCCCCTGTGGCCACTAAAGTGAATGGTGCCAGGTTCTGGAGTTGACATTGCAGCACTCTGTACAAAGCTAGTAGCGACATCTACACCTACCATGATCACATGGAAGCCACAATGTCCAGGAAACATATAGTCAAGCTCATTATAGTCCTCAAAACGAGTGAGAAATGTCTCCACATGAGAAGCACCAACCACATGCACAGTGCTTCCTTCAGTTTTTCCAGTGCTTATCCCCAGAACCCTAAGCCCTAGGCCCAGAGTCAAGGGTCGTGACAAGGTATCTGTCAGCAGCCGCTTCAGAGACCCCCGCAGAACACCTGGGTCTGGCCTTGGCCTTCCTGAACTGGCCCAGAGGATGCTCATGGCATGGCTACTTAGCACAGCATCCAGAGCAGCCTCTAGCTGTAACCCTCTCATAGAAAACCAGACATTCCAGTCCTGTACAACGTCAGCCGGCCATGGCCAAGGTCCTGAGGGTAGGACAAAATCGCCTATAAGAAAGAAGGAATAAGAAGTTACCTAATCTTTCCCTGGCTTCAATATTCCCTCTCCCACTAACGAGCAATAATCTCTCCATGTTCATTCTGCCAACATGTGACCCCCAAATGACCCATCCCTTTCCAGTTCCTTATTTTTCCCTCCTAACAATATGCTTTCATATCTTCCACCAAGTACAATCAACTATGGCCATTACAGTAGAGCTCCCCAACACTACTACTCCACCTGTGACCACAAGCCATTCCATGAGACGATCCACAGCCACATGATAAAGTTCTTGACAAACCCTCCTGTGTGCTGGCCAGTCTGACCTCTGGCACTCTGGACCACAGTAATACACATTTTTGCACCTAAGAGAATGAACCACAGAAATAAGTATGATTCAGACCCAGTCACCCCAGAATAGATGTGGTCACCTGAATAAGTACCCAGTTCATGAATGAGTTCTGTTCCAGGAGAACATTTGTAAGACAGATTCATTTATAAGTCTGACCAAGTACATACTTGACACAAACAATGTAAAGTATAAAAAAAAAACACATATTAAAATATTGTAATTTTACTTTCATAGTTATCTTAAAATGGTGGAATGGTACAGTACAAATGTTAAATAAACTATTTTTACTTTTATAGTTATCTTAAAATGCTAAGGTTAGTTGGGTATGGTGGTGCATGCCTATAATTTCAGTACTTGAGAGGCTGAGGGAGGCGGATCACTACGAGTTTGAGGTCTGGGCTACATGAGATCAAGGATAGCCTGCACAAAGTGAGAACCTGTCTCCCATTAAACAAAACAAAACAAAACAAAACAAACCTGTCCCAAATGGGAAGGTAGTCACATGAGCTACTTCCACAGTTTATTCACATCTATGAATGCTCATAATACAAAGTTCAATTTGTATTTGTGAAAGTTCACAATTCAAATGTTTGCAAGTTGGGCATTTACCTTACTCGAGAAAAAAAGAATAAAGAATATTTGTTCTTGAGTCATCTCCCCACAACACCAAAAATAAGTAGGATTACATGTGTTCTAACTTGTGTGACTTTTTCAGTTACACAAAATGAGGAATAAGGTTTAAGTTATTTTGGAAATTCTGAATTTCCTCTTGGAATGAGGACTTCAATAAGGTCATTTCTGAAAGTTTCCCCTATTAGTATGTTACAAATCACCTCTTACAGTGCCGGAGAACCTTGGAGTCTGAAAGGCCACTAGGTAATGCTCTACAATGAGCACAGAATCGGAATGTGTCCTCCAATCTCTGGAACATTTCTTGAGGGCACTGAAATCCAAACCCTGATACAGGGGTATCTCCATCTACCACCATCCTGCAGAAACAACAGGGTAAAGTGGCAATAGGGGGAAAAAAAATCTCCAAAATCTCTCATGACACTTACTTTGCGTCTTTCACATACTTTTGTCTCCCACTCCCATTTCTTCCTTAAACAAATCCTCTCTTCTTAATAAAACTGGCAAGTAAGGATGAGAAAAATCACTCATTATAAATATCTCCTATTACCCTTCATCTCCTGAAATCACTCCTACCAAAACCAATGTCTCTCTTCCACAGAGTTAGTCACTCACTTGTATTCTTCGTAGCTTTTCATGTTCAGCTTTTGAAGAATCAGCTTGGATAGGCCAGGAACATTATTATCCAAGGAGAAGAAGCCAAGTGCATCAATGCTAGGGTTAGCTGTTGGGATGGTCAGAGGCATAGGAGTCACAACTTTAGGTGGAGATCCAACTACAGGAGTCACTGATGGAGGTTTCTTTTGCCTTCGCTGCCGTGAACGTGGAGCCATGGCCTGTCCAAGGATCCTGGGGACTATATGCAGAACAGATAATGAGTTGAATTTGCTAAGTTGGACATAATACATTTTCAGGTGCTTTACCTTTGACTTCTTACTCCAGTCACTCAGACTCAAATTATCAGTATTTTTTTTTAAGCCTGTCTGTTTTATGCAGTTCAGGCAGGCCTTATGTTCACCTTTTTTTTTTTGGTGAGACCAGGGTTCAAACTCACGACCTTACACTTGCCAGGCAGGCACTTGTGCCACGGAGCTATCTCCCTAGCCCCTTTATGTTCACTTTTATAGTCCCTAGGCTAGACTTGAACTCAGAGATCCTCTTGTTTAAACCTCTGGGTGCTAGGATCACAGGCAAGTGCCACCATGCCCCAGGGCAAGCATGGTGCACCTGGGGACCTGGGGCGAAAGGCCAGAGATCAAACTTGGGTCTCTGTGCTTGGTGCTTATGCCTCAGAACTATCTCCCTAGCTCTGTTAAGATTTATTTAGTATTTATGATTACAGATCAGCAGAGACAGTTGTGAAAAATAATTATATAAAAATATAATTTATACATGTTATATATGAAGTTCTCCATATAAATGTTTATGTAAGTAAGCACCCAGGAAAAAGTCTGGCAGGACCCTTAGAAAACTGGCAATTCTGATTAACTGAGTAGGGAAAGAAGAGGACAACATAGGAACTGGATTGAGCAAAGGGTACTTACTTCTTTATCTATAAATTTTTTAATAAGGAGCCTATATTCATATTATTAGTACATAGTATTTACATTCATTTTAAAGAAACTACCATTTATATGCAATAAACCAAAAAAATAGAAATTAAATGTAATATAAAATGAGCATGACAATGCTAAGGGTTATGTAGTCCAAGTAAGTCAGGCAAATTATGAAGAATATTTCCTAAGAAGTTAGGTTTTGAAGTAGAATTACAGATACAGCCACAACCTAGCTGAGACTATGTTATGCCTAACTTTTCTGTCTTGTCTTTTCCCATCCCTTCTATAAGGGCTGAGCAGACAAAAGGGACCAAAATGGAAAATATTAAGATATCCACTCAAAATACATTAATAAACAGATAAAAATACTGCATAGAAATAACCATAAAGAATATAGATCCATCTCATCTGAATGTCTTACAGGGAGACTAGATGTAAATGATTAGGTAGTATATAAATTCTCTAGGAAAAGTGAAATCAAAAACTCTAATGCAGGATCAGAAGGGTCTCTTCAATGGATAAGCTGTAAGAACATTTCATGAAGTAGATAGCAGTTAAGAATTGATCTTCAAAAATGGGAATATTTTGATTATATGAAGATGGGAAAAAGGGAATTCTAAGTATGGAGAAAAGCATGCATATAGAAATTAAGATGGAAATATTCCAGAAATTAACTGGGATAATTTCAGTTTGAATATTATGTTTTTAAATAAGAGAGCTACATATAGCTGGGTGTGGTGGCAAAATCCTATAATCCCAGAACTGCGGGAGGTTGAGGCAGGAAGACTGCTCAAGTTCAAGACCACCCTGGGCTACATAGTGAATTCAAGACTAGTCTGAACTACTTAGCGAGACCTTGTCTCAAAAGAAAAAAAAGGCCTAAATATAAGTCTCAAAGGAAATAGGAAAAACTCTAAGACATGAATTTGGTAAAAACTTCTTAGATGTTATAGTAAACAGAGAAAAAACAGATAAATGATTACATTAAGTTAAAAACTTGTGCAAATCAAAGGATACTACTAGAATGGAGGAGTAGCTCAGTAGTAGAGCTGTACTTAAGATGTATTAGGACCTGGCTTCTATCTCTAACATCACAAAAAAATAAAAGGGGTTGGGGAGACAGCTCAGGGGTACAAGTGCCTGCCTGGCAAGTGCAAGGTGCGGAGGTTTGATCTCCGGTTCTGCAAAAATAAACAAAGAAACAAAGAAACAAACAGCCACTAACAAAGTAAAACAACAGCCCACAGATACATGAAAATATTTGCAAACCATGTAGCTGACATGGAGATAACATCCAGAATACAGAAAGAACTATTCACACACACACACACACACACACACACACACACACCAGGCAAATACTGAATTTGAATAGAAGATATTTGCCAAAGAATGTACACAAATGGTGATAAACACAAAAAAAAGTTTATTAAATAGGGCAATCAAAGCCACAATGAAATATCACTTCACACATATCAACATGTAACGGGACACTCTACAACACTGGTGGAAATGTAAAATGGTACAAGCACCATGGAAAACAGTATAGCAGTCCCTCAAAGAATTGGACCTAGAATTACTATATGACCCAGTAGTCTCATTCTTATGTATCTATTCCAAAAACAGGTATCTAAACAAATGTTTATACATTAATGTTGAGGGCACAAAGGCAGAAACAACTCAAAGATCTACCAATAGACACATGGATAAACAAATTAAATATTAGTCACAAAAAATTTAAAAAATATTAGTCACAAAAAAACTGACATACTAAATAAATCTCAGAAACATTATGTTAACAGGAAGAAGCCAGACATAAGCAGTCATATTTATATGATGCTGAAATATCCAGAAGAGGTCAGCTGAGAAAGCAGACTGGAAGTTACCAGGAATTGAGTGAAGAAAAATGAAGAATAACTGCTTAAATATTATAAGCTTTTCCTTTGTTTTTCCTCCTCCTTTTCCTCCGTGTGTGTGCACACACACTACGCAAGTAGTGAACTATAGACAAGATACATCTCCACCCTGGGATTTTCTTTTGGGGTGATAAAAATGTTTTAGAATTAGAACATCTCCACCTGGGATTTTCTTTTGGGGTGATAAAAATGTTTTAGAATTAGAGGTGGTAGGCTACATGATACTATGAATGCACTAAATGCCATTTAATTCTTAATTTAAAATTATTTTGTTATGTGAATTCTACCTTTAATAGAGACGTTCTTTTTTTTTTTTTTTTTTGGTGGGACCAGGGTTCGAACTCACGACCTTGCACTTGCCCAGCAGGCACTTGTGCCTCGGAGCTATCTCCCCAGCCCCTTGTGAATTCTACCTTTAAAAAGAGAAAGAATGTGAAATGATTCCCAGTACAAAAAAAAAAAAAAAAAAAAAAAAATCTATGTTGAATTATCTGTCTCCTGGACAGGAAAATAATTAAGAGGATAAAAACATTGGCAACGGCTGCTTTTACTGAGAATGAAGTAATGAAGTTCAAATCAGGGATCATGTTTTATTATGAAAACAGCCTGACATCTGACCAAAGGGCTTGACATATGACTCTTATGGTCGGAAACTATGGGAGGGGAAAAACCTAAGAATCATCATGTGGCTAAAGTGTACGTAGGTGGCAAAAATAAACAATGCCAGAATAATCCAGCTTATGTAATTGCAATTTTTTTTTAAGAGCAGAATATATTTACTGGGAGAAAGCTTTTGCCCCAGACAAAAGGGAACCCAAGTGGGTTGCTCTGGAAGAACAAATTTATTTTCCTTTGTACTTTCTTCTCATCCCTGTTTTCATTTATGCTGCCATTATTTCCCCTTAGCTCATTGGTGAATAGATTTGAGCCCAAAGAATGAAACTCTTCTATGTATCGTACTACCTACATTACTATCAAAGAAACAGAACTTAATAATTGAGTGCTTTAAAGTTTAAAGGTTATGTCCTTTTACTAAAGAGTAGATGAAACTGCTGTTCATACCTCAGAACTCTAATTCTAACAGCTGATCTGATTTGGCCTTTTTTTGGAGTGCTAGGGAATCACACATGGACTTTATGTACATTAGATAAGTACTCTTGCTGAGCTAAAACCCTAGTCCAACTGTCCTCCATTTTTTAAAGAATTTTTTATTATTTTATTTTTTTCTTGTTTCAGAACTTTTGTTTGTTTGTTTGTTTGTTTTTATGGCCAGCTCAGCCTGCCCTGAGGGCAGGGCTGGTGCAGCATGTGGTGCTGGGGATCGAACCTTGGTTCCTGCAGCCGCCCAAGCTTTCCTAAGCAGGTGCTTTAGACCACTGAGCTATCCTGCCAGGCTCCTGTCCTCCATTTTTAATCACTGTGCAATATCAGTGCATTTGCAGAATTGCTGCCATTAAAGAAAAATCATTTAATTGCTCCATCGACCACTGTTCCCAGATCAGGTCAAGAAAGTACCTTCTTAAGCCTTGAAAGAATGGGACTCTCTCATTTAATTTTTTTTTAAACAGAGGGAAAGTACTTTGACCTGAGACAATTTTAGAGTCTTGAAACACAAGGGAACCTAGGACTTACAATAAATGTTTCCAATGCTAAATTAGAAGTGTTTTTGTTGCAGTGGAAGCCAATTAAGATGACAAAGGGGGAAAAAAAAAAAAAGATAACAAAGGGGGAGCTGTGGGCAAGAGGATTGCTACAAGTTCAAGGTCAGCCTCAAATAGCAAGACCCTGTCTCAGTATATAAATAAATAATCAGAAAGATACTTATACTTAATTGAATTTTCAAGGATATCTTCCTCAAAGGAAGATTAACTTGGAAATATAGGGCTTAAAAGAACTGGCTAAAAGCTAAAAGAAATACAAAGCTTAGAGAAAAGAAAGAATTGTGAAATCTCTAACATTATATTCTCTTATCTAGAACATTGTTGATCTACAGTTCAAATGTACTGGCCTATCGCTTCTCGGCCTTTTGGCTAAGATCAAGTGTAGTATCAAATGTGCTGGCCTTCTGACAAGAAGATAAAAAGGAATGATTTTAGGTCTTTTCATATATGTATCTAAGTTACTGTCACAATCTGTGAACCTTGGGCCCAGACACAACTTCCCTGGCTCTAACATGCTTGCAAAGAGCCTCGTTCTTTTCCAAGTTCAAAGGGTCTTCACTGACAGAAGGAAAAAAACCAGGGAACACAAGGGCAAAACTGGAAAGAATTATGGTAAGTTCTCAAAACTTAAAAGAGTTCAGTCTACCTTGAAAGAGAATCACTTCTTTTCTAGCCATACTCAGGTGCAACCAGAATCATGTAAAGAATTAAGCTTGGGGGCCAGTGAAACAGCTCAGTGGTCTGAAGTGCCTGCGGAGGAAAGTTAAGACAATTACTGTGACGGCTCCTCGATCCCTGGCACCATATGCTGTGCAACCCCACCCCAGGGTGGGCTGAGTCAGCCATAACACAAACAAATAAATGAGGTTTAAGAGAAATAAATTTTTTAAATCTTAAAAAAAAAAAAGTAAGTTTGGGAACCAAGGCACTACTATGTAAGCTGCTACTATAGGAGAAAGAAATACACCATGGGCTGAAGAGATATGAACTGGATTATCTAGAAAAACTGTCATTCTTCTTCTACCAACCAAAATATTAGACTATCCCTCGATAGAAGTCTCTCATCTTTCTCCTTACCAACTGAAAAGTCCCAATTGTCATCTATGCCACTAATACTGTCTCACAATTTCCAGACCAAGATGGCCCATCCAATATTCTCTAATTCACCACCAAACACTAAACATCTTTCAAGAAGTGAGCTATCAGGGAATAAATCTGGTCCCTGAGGAACCATAAAAGGGGTAGGGAAAAAAGAAATACATTAAGAACACTAATATTATGAACATATTGAGTAGTTTAATCACTGGTTAACACTCACTGGGGTGATAAATACTTTACTCAATTATAAACTAAGCAAGAAGACAGGTTGATGGGAAAGCAACTTACCCTGTTAAGCCCTAGGCTTCCTTCTTTCTCTCTTCCCTCCAAGTGAAGTGAGTGCTTGATCTCCTCAGATCTAGGTTATGGCTTACTTGCAGCTGTCCCTTCATATCACTTTCCTTTGCAAACTGTGAAGTGATATGTCTCAGTGATTAAGTGTGCCCTGCCAACCAGACAGACAAGGCTGACTTCTCCCTAATGAGGCAAGTAAGGACTTGTACCACTGCCCAAGGACCTCTCTCTCAACTCTTATTTTCTGCCAGGAGGGCTCAAGACACTGTCAACACTCCCCGAATCACCAAAAGCCTGCCAGGCTGGGGAGAGATAAAACCTACTGCTTTCAGGACTTTTTTCCAAAGCAGTACTTCTGTTCTCAAGTTTACATCTTCAAAAAACCGAGCAAAATACTTGAAATTAGTTTAGAAGTTAGTATTTGGTTGGAAATGGTAGGCACTTGCCTGGAGGAACTGGAATTCATAAGTCCCTGGATGTTAATCTAGACCCAGAATAAGATCCCCAAAAGCCAATGTCTTTTTTTAGCATAAGATTGCTCAAACATAGCCAGGAGTGGCGGCTCACGCCTGTAATCCCAGTAATCCCAGCACTCAGGAGGCTGAGGCAGGAGGATTGGTGCGGGTTCCAGACCAGCCTGGGCTACAAAAGTGAGCTCAAAGCCAGCCTGAACTGCATCGCGAGACCCTGTCTCAAAAAAAGACAAAAAAAAAAAAAAAAAAAGATTGCTCAAACAGAATTCAACAATGTCTAATCTAGACATAAGCATAAATTTAATTACCCAACAAAGATAATTTAATAGTAATTACATTTTATAGTAATCAGCTATTGCAGAAACAAGCATAAATTGTAAAATTCACATTTACTGAAAGAAGAGTAAGCTATTCTCTAAGTGAGAATGTCACCAGTGGCATTCTACTGATTTCAAAAGAGAAACAAATATTTCTGGACAACATTTTATTTAAAACCAAAAGTGTATATATTTACAGGAATGGGAAATGGAAAATCTACTCAATCATCACCTTAGTCCTTTTCATAATGGCTGCCGATCCAGTACATTCATAGCTCCTTTGCTCCAAGCTACTGAACTGTACAATCTATCAAAAGTTGTTAGGGCACTGGTCCTGTATGACTGCAGAACCTGACTGGTTATATATGATCCCATTTGTCACTTACCTGTCTCTGTGAACATTATCGAAATCAGGAATAGAACCTCTTACTGCAAGGTCCTGGAATGTGGCAAACTAAATCCACTAGTGTTGGATTTTTTGTTTAGTTTTGGTACTGAAAACGGAGCCCAGACTGTTTGTACCAAAGTACAATCTCCCCAGCCTTTTTAAAACTTTTGAGACATGAACTCACTAAATGATTAAGCTGCTTAGCCTGGGCTTGAACGCATGATTCTCTTGCCTCAGCCTTTCACATGCGCTGGGACATACACATATGTGCCACCATGCCCAGCTAAATCCACATAGACAGAGAAAAAAATCCATTGGAACTTCAACTGTAGAAAGCACAGAGTATAGTCAGGAAGACAGAAGAACCATGTTAAGGAATCAGTAACACATTACACATTATGTAGAATAGCTGTGAACAACAAAAAAAAGTCACGATAGGCAAAAGCCCTGAAAAAAAAACACCAAGGATAATCCAGTCTAAGCATAACTTTCAGGATAACTTCAAACTTAATAGGTTTTAAAATTTAACTTTATACTCCAAAAAGATTATGACTGTATTGCTAACATCTAAACTGCACAAGGTAGAAGAGATTGACTCTGGTAATTCAAACATGTTACCTTGAAGAGAACAGGAAAAAAAACTTTTTTTTTAATTTGTTGTTGAATATATTTTACTATCACAACTACTTACACTAGTAGACATTTAAAGTGACAATTTAAAAAGATCTACACTTTTCACAACTTGCAGTCATCATGTGTTCCATTAAAAAATATAAATGGTTTGTTGTAAAGCTAAGAAAGACTTTAAAGAGGCTCCCATTAACAAGTAGGACGTAGTCTGTGAGGCTGTGTGATATTTTACCACTCTTCATGTATGCTGCCTTCTTTTTTTCTTTTTGAGGCAGGGTCTCACTATGCAGTTCAGATTGGCCTTGAACCCACTAGAGAGCCCAAGCTGGCCTTGAACTCACTGCAGTCCTCTTGTGTTAGCCTCCCAAGTGCTGTAATTACAGGTATGTAGCTTTATCCTGCTATTTTGAGATGTTTCCTCTTAATTTTTACCATCAACCTAGAATTCTCTAGCTTGCTAATGACATTTTATGCTTACCCATAAATTGTGCAAACACTATATACTCACAGTGATGAATCTAAGGGGCCAAAGACGTTTCTGGCACCTAATATACTACTTAATATAC